>VYZW01026264.1:50258-80159 GCA_013401315.1 Balaeniceps rex
TGCGTGTGTTGTTTCTGATGATTGTCTACCAGACTAAATGCACAACTGTGGTGTATTTCCTTTTGAGGAGATTACACTTGATTGCTTGGCTACTATTTTTTTTCAGTCATGCTGCTTTATTACTAACCATTGATCAAATCACAGAAATAATCAGTTAGGTTTTAGAGCTTAAAAGTCGTATCTGCATGCCTTTTGCTGCCACCTAGAGGTATTTCATCTGAGGAAAAATTTACAGTGAGGAAAAANAGTGGCATTGTTTGACTGTTGTAGGACAAATCTAATATCTCAGGATATTATATCCACCCTCTTTGCTTTGCAAAAAGTCCAACTTTTAAGTGGAAAAGAGGGACGGGTCTTGAAAGTTGCTGTTAATTCTTCTTCCTGAGGATTTATCTTGGTGGAATACTTCAATGGTTATAGCAAAATCTATCCCTTTCCACACTATTCTTTTGATATTTATTTGGGTTGGGGAAACTCTACCATGGTGTTGGGAAACTGATAGCGCTTAAGATGGGGGAAATTTACAGGGAGAACAGGATGACTCTGAATTTTTTTTTTTTTTGCTATTCTGTTCACTAATTGGCATGCTGAGTAGTAGCAATTTCTAATCCAAATTTTAGAATTAATCTGAATATTAATTATGAAGCATTTCTTCTTGTTTGGCTCCTTACTAATGCATTTGCTTGGCTTTTAAAGATGCAAAAGGAGTGATGTTAGAATGATGGTAAGTCCAAAAATATCTCCAGATATTTAATTAACATGTATTTGGGGATTTTGATGTTTAGAGTTGCCCAGTGCTAATATGATGAAACTTGGAGGACAGGTTTCAGTGCAGGTGCTGTTCTTATTCAAATTATATTTCATTGAAAAGAAAGAATACATATTTTCTGTGTCATACATAGGGGAAGAATGTGTATTTCTAAACAGTGAAAAGGATGAGTCAGAGGGAATTATTAAATAGTATGTTTCTGATAAAATGTGGAAGGTCAAATAGTTTGTATGCTTCCTTTATGCTTATATAGTACATAAGATGCATGGACTGTTTAATTAGTGATGGATTGTTGTATTTGGTTTTTGGGGTGTGTTTGTTTGTTGTTGTTAATATAACTAAGCCTTCTCTATATATTTAATTGGTGATCTGCCATGGAAGTTCACAGGAAAGTGGTTTAAAAGTAGACTTTCTCTCCCTCTCCTGCTCTTTAGATGTTACTTAAAATCTCTGGGCTTTGTTAGATTGTTTGTATTCCAATCAGATTTCTCTCAATTTATTATTTTTCAGGGTCAGATAGTAGTGTTTAAAAATGAACAGAACTGAAACACATCTTAATAAAATTTAAGAACTGCTTAACTAGCTGCGACTTACTTTTGACAAACCTGAGTTTTGAACTTTAAGATATAAAGGTGCACTGTGGCTTCTGCCCGTTGGCTATGCTTGATTTTTAAAGATCTACCAGATATTGTAAAGAAAGATGTATGTTGCAGTGTCCTGGCCTAACTTAAGATTTCTTTCTTCCTATTTGAAATGCCCTCAATGCTGGGATTAGTTCTTTCTGATTGCAACACCAACTACATGTAAATAGACTACTCCTAATAAATAATAAGCCATGAAATGAGAGAGACTGTATCAACTGGTACCTAAAGCAGGTAGCCAAGTTTGTGAAGATTCTTGGTTCCTGCAGCTCGTATCCATCAGGAGAGTAACAGAGTTTGCCTGGCCAGATTGCTCTCTCATTGAAGAGTGTAAATTTTAGATTAAACACTTAGGTTTGAACATGAAAAGAGTCTTCTATTGATTCTTTTCTATTCAGAAGCTGTACTTCCTTTTCATGGGAGTAGGATAAAAGAGCACTTGTTGATGCTATTGGTACTTCTGTTTCTTCCTGAAAACTGAGCTTGTCACAAGGTATCACTACCCCCTTAGCCTAGTACTCCTGCATCAAAATACGATGTTTTGCTAGTCAGGATAAAGAGTAAGGTCACTCTATATCTGTTAATTTACTTGAAATGTTCTTATGTCATGACATTTCTAGAAAGCATGCATTGACAATGTGACTATAAATGAGGTACTGGTTAGCCCTAATTAGAAAAAGGTATATCAGTTGATTTTAAAAACAAGCTTCTTTACAAATACCATGTACTGCTAGGTTTATGTTATTTATGACTACTACATGATTCATCCAAATACGCCATAGGATTATTTTCTGAACCAATAGGAATACAAGCACTTCTGCAGTTACAAAGGACAACTGCATTGGTGTCTCCTAAATGCATTGATAAAATGTATACCAGTTGGTATAATCTGAAGGAGGAGGAGTGAAAGGTAGGTCCTGCTTCAGAAGTGACTATTGCTTGTTCTTCACAGCAGTGGTTTGAGATCAGGAAGCAAATAGATATTTGCCAGTCTATTGCATTCAAAACTGACCAGAAAGGAGATAAGGATGGGATCAATATGGTTACCACATACTGCTGAAGAACAAGGTAGAGTTTTGCTTGGAGATCCAATTTTAAATAAGTTGACTGTTTCTTCTTGGGTCTCATTTAGGCTTATAAAAACCTGCCTCCTCTTCTGGTGCTTAGATAGAGCTTTCAAAAGCACAGAAATTTCTAATTACCTATTTCATTTTGACTTTTAGTGTAGGGTTAGAAGTCTGCTTTTTCTGCCTTGAAAGATGGCTCCTAAAAATAACAGAAGGTTTTAGAGATCGAAGGCAAGGGCTCTGACACGCAAACTGGAGGCAGGAACCTTTTGAGCTCTACCTGCTTTCTACCTTAACCTTCTCTTGAAAGTTCACACACATGCTGAAGGGATGAGTCAGATGCTGAAGTGCACTAGCTTACAAAATGGCATGTGAAAGTAAACCAGCATTAGGAGTAAAGACAGGACGGGTCAGACAGCTAAGGCTGGGAGCAGCTACAGCTTATTCTAATTCATGAGTTGGAGCTCCAAGACAGTGTCCACTTCTCTGTTGTGGAGAGGCTGAAACATCGGTTGCTGTTAGTACCACTCTTTTCTGTTATTTGAGTGCTAAGCGTGCTTTCAAAGCTTGAAATAAAAAGAAGTCATTTTTTTAAGCTGTAACTTGAGTAGGCAGCACAAAATATTGCCACTCTACCCAAACAATTTTTTTTTTTTTTAATTCCCAGAACTGAAGAGCAGTGTGACACGTGAAAAGTACACCGTTGTTGATACACTGTGGCCTTGAAGATGCACTACTCAAAGAGAAGAAATTCAGGAAACAGTCGTTTTGCATGTGTGGCAAAAGTGCTTTTGATATAAATGATGTAATTTTATAGTCACAGCAGCTGTAGCGAGAAACGTGTGTTTGCCCACATGTGATCTTTATTTTCTTTTGTTATGGTACATATGGGATGGTTGAGGGTGAGAATATAAAAAGCACTGTTTGCCCACTACGGGGTCTCCCTGCAGTAATCCTTAGTGGTATCATTTTCAAAAACTATCATTAGTCACTGCTTTGATAATGGGCCTGCTCAGCCCAAAGATTGCAATACCATTTAGACTATTGTTTTCTTTATTTGTGTGCATGGGCAAGGTATGGTCGTATGTCTATGATACAAGCGGGAAGTAGAGATTGTACAAATACCTATTTTCTGACATTCAGCAAAACTTTTATAAAAAAACAAATAAAATGCTTATACACAAAGTTGCATAAGTACAAAGTTTACTCCCAGCTCTCCTTAAGTTATTAACAGAGTTCTCCTAATTCCACGAAACAGTAGTATTTCTCTCTGTGGACAGTAGTCATGTATGCTCTGGTGGCCGATATTTTAGTCTAGTGAGAGAGCTCTCCGTGCCTCTTCCATATTCTTTGACGAGAAGCTGCTCAGCTGTTGGAGCCTAATTCAGCACTGGAATTACGGAGCACAGCAGCTAGTAATTTTCATGCTGAATGTGGTTCTTGTGTGTGTTCATGTTGCAGTGTGTGGTACTGGAAGCAATTTCAGGCTTTCTTAACTCAGTGAATTTGTAAAACTCATGGATGCTTCATAAAAGTAGGAGTTGTCCTACTTAGTGTACTTTTGACAGAGTTTTAAAATCTCTTTTCTTGAATGGAAAAAGGAGCTATTTGATTTCTGACCCAAGTTTGTGATGCTGCCATTACGTCACAAATACATAAAATAGAAAAGAAGTAAGAGGAGCTGATGAAGAAGTGAGGAGGCTCAGTTTCTGTATATATGTAAGTGGTACAGTTAAAAATCAATTTTCTAGAACTTGCACATTCCATGAGATTCTACCACGTTTTACAACTGTTTGGAGAGTTGTGCCAATATAGTTGGCTTCTCTTGGACTTTTTGTATACTTTGTAGAAATCCTGACACTGTCTCCCATTCGTACTAAGGTAATCTATTTCAAAGGCGCACATGGTTTTCTCCTTCTAACAATTTAAAACTTTGTTCGGAAAGCTGTTGCCAAACAGTAATGTAACAAAATCCATGTTTTTAAAGATTCCAAGTAATTTGGCACATCTCAGAGTTGGATGTTATAAACTAAGGTTCATATCCATGTTGTGGGTGCATGTTGCAGAGATTCATGTCTCTGCATGTTGAGCTCCAAGTCTCGATGCAGACACCTTGCATCAAGAATTCAACAAAATAAAATTGAGGTAACTGATTTTACAATATTTACTCCCATAAACAGTCCTCTTGCTAGGGCTGCAGGACTGAACTGCTTAAAGCAACCCATGATCCAGCCCTCACTAAAATAAGTGGAACTGGCCACAGTGATGAGGGTTATTCATATGATAAAACATTTAAGAAGCACGTGTTGTTACTTTTATACCTTCAAGTTTGTCAGTGGGAGTGTTCATCTAAGATTTGAGCTCTTATGTATGAATCTTTACAGGTTTTTCCATAAATACAGCAATCTCTACCTAAAGATGGGAGATTACTCTCCGTTAACAATTCGGTGTAAGAATTTACCTGATTAAGTACCATGCAGAGCTCCCTATGTACAACTAGTGATTCTTTCTGGCAAGTTGAAAGTTGAGCAGTTGAGGAATAAAACCCAAACCAGCTGGAATTCTGATGAGGTATTCTGCCTTATAAAAACCATTATGTATAATAGCTTTATGTTAACTTCTGTAAAGCAAACTGCAGTAGAACCCATTTGTGTCACTGTGGGATGAGGCCGAGCTGTTACTAGGCATTGCTGAAATGTGAGGAGCTCACGTGGTGGCCATGTACAGGCTGTAGAATCAGTTGCCCCTGAAATGGGAGAAACCCGCTATCCTGTTGTTATGTAAGGGCTCTGCTCTGCATTTCTTGCAGGTACAAATTTAAAAGCGAGAGTTTAAAAAGTCATTGATACACCCAGCCCATTCCCACCAGTAATTTAAAACCAAAGTTGTTTGTAAGTGTATGCTTCCATTTGTTTGTGTACGTATGCGTGCATATATATAAATATATAGACATTTTAAGTATCTGGCTCTATAGTCTTTACCCAAGAAAATGTTTTTATTTATGAAACATGACACAATTTTGTAAATATTGTGCTAATAAAGTCATTCTAAGTTGTTTTTGTGAGAGATTTTCTTATCGCTATCGCACTGAACTTCTGTAACTGTGTCCGTAAGTTCATAGTCATAGCTCTTCTTCTCCCTGCCTTTACACCCTCTTTCCCCCTGCATTACTTACTGGATGTACAAGCGTGCTCTCAGTGTTACTTAGGCCGCTTGCAGATGGTTTTGGTTGGGAGATTGTCATGGGCTTATCCATGGCCACGTGCTTTGAGGTGCTCCAGCATGACCTCATGCACAGCCACTGATGCTTCAGGGTGTACCTGCTGCAGCAAGGACTTCTGCACAGCCACAGATGCTTCGAGGTATACCTTCTGCAGCATGGCCTTATCCATGGGCCACAATCCCTTCAGAGGTATACCTGCTGCGGCACAGGCGTAACCACGGCCACGGATGCTTCAGGGTGTCCTGCTGCTGCGTGGACTCACCTACAGGTCACAGTCCCTTCGACTCGAGTTCACACTGGCGTTCCAGCCTGTCCCGTACAGCAGCACGGAAACGGCAGCGATGCCCTGGCCATCTGCCAGCCCAGGCGCATCGCCGTTGCTGTTATCAAAATGTTCCCAGGCACGGCAGCGTAAGATGATAAGCAGAACAGCAAGCAGCAACAGCAAAAAGCAGCCGCTAATGAGCACTAGACTCTAATATACAGCAAGGCAAGCAACCCCCATGGCAAGCACAGGAGCCTGCCGATTAATAGCTAAACAGCGATAACAGCTATAAATTTGATCTAGCACATTCCAATCCAATCTGTCGTTATCTTGAACCCTTAGAGCCCCGTGTTGGGCACCAACAAGGGCTTGTGGTTTAAGCCCAGCCAGCAGCTAAGCACCATGCAGCTGGTGGGGTGGGGGAGAGAATTGGAAGGGTAAAAGTGAGAAAACTCGTGGGTGGAGGTAAAGACAGTGTAATAGGTAAAGCAAAAGCTGCGCATGCAAGCAAAGCAAAACAAGGAATTCATTCACTACTTCCCATGGCAGGCAGGTGTTCAGCCATCTCCAGGAAAGCAGGGCTCCATCACACATAATGGTTACTTGGGAAGACAAAACGCCATCACTCCGACTATCCCGCCCTTCCTCCTTCTTTCCCCAGCTTTATATGCTGAGCATGACATGATATGGTGTGGCATATCCCTTTGGTCAGTTGGGGTCAGCTGTCCCGGCTCCGTCCCCTCCCAGCATATTGTGCACCCCCAGACTGCTCGCTGGTGGGGTGGGGTGAGAAGCAGAAAAGGCCTTGACTCTGTGTAAGCACTGCTCAGCAATAACTAAACCATCCCTGAATTATCAACACTGTTTTGGTCACAAATCCAAAACATAGCGCCATGCTAGCTACTGTGAAGAAAATTAACTGTCCCAGCCAAAACCAGCACAGAGATCTTGGTGTTTCCCCTTAAAAAGGTCATCCAGTTGCAGAAGGAAGTATGTAGGTTGCCCTCTAGCAAGTTGTGTTGGGCTGACCAAGTGTCAAATGTCACCAGAATATGCTGTGGGAGGAAATATGAGCTGAATAACAAGCTCCTAGTGTAACTAGAGATTTTTTTTTTTTTTATATATATAGCTATATAAAGAGCAGTGCATACTGCTAGTCAGTCTTCGCAACGCTGGAATGACATTTCTGGGAGAAGATAATTTCTTGTATTACTGCTAAAGCACTACTGCGTAAGTTCCGGATTTTCTGAAGTTGTGTTTGACATTCAGTTGAGAGTGGAGAAATGAGAGAGGGCTGTAAGTCTGTCTGGAAGTGTTTCTGCTCACACATCCCCTTCAGTGGAGCTGTGCTGATGGGAACAGTTACAATTATTAGCAATTCCCTGCTTGTTCAGGGTGGTTTGAACGATGGCTGTTACTTCAAGATCTCTTCTGAAATCTTTTGTGATTTCCCTGCACACACACTTCTCTCTCTAAAGGAGCGATGAACTACAGTTTGAGCTATGAAATTTAAAACTTTTAGAATTTTGCTGTGCGGGGACCTAACTACAGGGTAAACTCTAAGCTCAGAGTGACCCTGGTCTTAAAGCTCAGAAAAACTTTGTGCTTGAACCTCGGGAGTGAGAAAAATGGTGCTAATTGAAATGTAAGCAGTTGGAGACTATCTCAATGCAATCGCATCTCCTGCCTGTAATTCAGACTGTTCCACTCAGGTAAGCCCGGAAAACCAACCCGAGCCTGAACTGTCCAGTCTGGAAGCCTTCTGAAAGAGCATCAGTGCTTTAGCAGAGCTCCATAATTGAACATTTACTACTGTAGTTACCTGCCTAATAGCAAAAGTGGGTGTCCTCTAGTTCCTTCCACTTAGCAGAAGACTTTTTTTTTTTTTTTTCTCCTCCCATAAGTAATTATTTTGTGCTTAGTGTTCTTTGCCTTTGTCGTAGATACAGCTAGTACGGTCTTGGGAGTTAAATACATCTTCCTTCAAAACTTTCATGATGAAAAAAGTGTGTGAGCTGGACTGTCTCTTTGCTAAGTGCTCATAGTTGTCTTGTTGCCTACTGTGCATGCTCCTGAAATCCAGCGAGGGTACGGCGTGACCTGGTAGGTGTGCTCCAGACCCGGCACAAGGCACTTGCGCTGCCCACACCCGTGTGTCAGCACTGAGGGTTGGCTTTCACAGGCCACCTTTTCTGCCACAGCTGGGCTATAGTATAAGGGGAAGGAGTAGTCATAAAGTATGAGAAAAGGGCAGAAACAGACTGTTTCAGTGGATTGATGCATTAGGAAGAAACTTTACACAAGTGTAAATAGCACGGAGGCAGTGGTCATTTGCTTTGGGGGAGGAGAACTGCAGTGTTGAAACAAGTTTTGGTTTCCTTCTGTTCTTTTGCTTGCTTGCCTGTTTTTGAAGACTGCAGAAAGGAGCCTTTTGAAATTACTGGGGTGGAGGGTGGGTGCGGTGAAGGGAAGAGAGACTCTGTCATGAGTACACATTTGATGGGAGAAGTATTTTAAAGAGCTTAGGAACTGCAGATTTGCTGGAAGAGTGTGAACAATTTCTCCAACTTGACTCCAACAGTGGCACTTTTGGACGCTTCAGGAGCTGTAGGACTATTTATGTAGCGCCAGCTTCTGTATGTGACCAGCCAACTGACCAAGCAGAGGTACTTGGGGACATATAGTTGTCACGTGAAGTCAGCGTGCTACCTCCACACCTCAGTGATGTCACTCGGGCATAGTAACTAACTGGTGCAGAGTAGGGTCTGGCACGCCTTTGACTTGAATTGGAAATCGTGTTTAAAGAAGTACTAAAGTTTACCTGTCATTTGCAATTTATGTACTTGCGGATAATGAAAGATTTTGAAACTGATTGCTATAGCTAGTTCATCTTTTTTTTTTCCCTTTCTTTTAAGATTGCACAATAGGTAGGTGCAGGTTAAACTTAGAATGATTACCAGACCTGTGGAAAAAGGAAGGATGACAACATTTTCCAGAACTTCTTTCCTTTGGGTCAGCTTGGTGGTAGTTTAAGTTGGTTACATTCATTTAGCTTTCCTTTTTTTTTTTCTATAAATGCAGCAGGAATAGCTTTCAGAACAAGAGCATTTGACTGTATTTTGGGTGTTTGGGGTTTTGTTTGTTTGTTTGTTTGTTTTCTGTGTAAGAAAGCAGTATTCTTTAATAAATCAGGTCTATACAAAAAACCAGCAGAAATTCACTCTGCTGTTGACCAGAAGGCTCATCCAAGCACAAACAATGAAAAGCTCAAAGACAACAGTTAGGAGAATAGGGATCTTTAAGGTCTATCCATTACAGTTAATTTCATTTAAGTTTGGGCATAGCCAGGCGAGACAGAGTTTCACTGAAGCAAAAGGCGATTTAGGATTTTCTGACATCTCTCACAAGTTGAGCTCTGTGGAAAAGAGAAAATTCATCATATTAAACATGAAGTGGAAGTAAAGGTGTTGCGTGGTGGTGTACAGACCTCTGCAGGTACTGGGAGTCAGGCTAGGTAGAACTTGGAAGCTTTGATTCAAGAAACACTGAGAATTTAAGGATTATAATAAAATTATATCAATTATACTTAAAGGACCCCAGCATGGAAACGGATACCTCTGAGCCCTGCACTGCAATTGTAAAATAGTGAAGTTTTCCAAAACACAATCCCTCTATAGCCGGAGTTACTGCTAAGAACGGAATCGTTGCAGCAAGTTCCTCGGGCTTTGACAGAGCGAGGCAGTTTCTATTCTAGGAAGTTTGTGAAGTTTCGGCTGGCATAGAAACAGATAAGCAGGTACAGCTGTAGGAACCTAAAATGTCCTTCCTGCTTCCTCCTCCCTTACCTGGGAGAAAGCTGAACAGTACCGTCATATTGCTTTTTATTGTAACAATGTAAAGAAATTTGGATAAAAATGGTTGGAGAGGAGGAAGCGGGCGATTGTTTTTTCTCTACAGTACCCCTTATCTGCCCGTTTGTCTGATACCGCAGTCACTGGAGAACTTCATCCCAGCAGAACAAGATTGGGCAGGGGGCACTGGGCCCCCGCTGCCTTCCCCCTCCTGGTTTGTACCCCCCGGTGCCTCCTCCGCTGCTTCCACAGCGGCAGCGTGGCTGGTCCTCTCTCAGGCTGTGGGGGAGAGGTGGGCATACAGCTCGTCATCAACTACCTGATTGCCTGCAAGAGGGGGGGAAGGGAGCCCCAGCCTAGCTTTGAGGAAGAGGATGAGGATGAGTAGGGACGGATGTGCCGTAGAGCCGGTTGTTTGGAGCAGGGTGCAAGATTTGCCTCGTCGATGTGCCATCCTACCACCCTTATAGCTGTGTTTGATAAAGGCAATGCCTTGATAGTACCATAGCCCTGTTAGGTTGCCCTTCGTGCCAGCCTTTTTTCCTCATATCAGCTCTCCAGTGAATGATATAAACCAAATAGTAATGGGCAATCGGGGAATAAAAACAATTCACCAAATAACTCTGGACCATGAGGCTGCTTTTGGTATTTGCAATGGCAGTACACCAGAGCACCAAAGAATAAACAGCTTTAAATGTCATACTGAACGTGAAATGAAGCTGGTTACAGCGTCGGTAAGGAAGTGTGATTAATGTATGATAGGACGTGTCACGACTGTGCCAGTCACAGTGGAGGCGACGGGGGAGAAGGTGGTTCCTGTCCCCCTGGGCTGGCTAAATGAACTGCATATACTTCATTGCAGGCGGTGTGAGCTCTTGACAGGCTCCGCAGGTGAATTAATAGCATGATGCATGTCAAAAAGCCAGGAGGGAAAAGATGCTAAAACAAACCAAGCAGCACAAGAGAAAAGCCCTGTGCCAAAAGGTACAAGACACTACTCGTTTATTTACCAACAGTGCAAAAACACCCTCTTCACCACGTGCACTTGGTGAGGGACTGCTCCACGCCTGAACCTGCTCTTAATCCAGATTGCAGCCTCAGGCTGGGAAACCTGAACAAAATAACGTCCTCAGTACATAGCAGGATCTGCTGGGCCAAAATCTGGCCCCAGGTGAGCAGCAAAGAGAAAGCGCTGGGAGCTCACAAGGCTTGAAGAAAAGAGCTGACACTGGCAAAAGGGAGGAGGCGGAGGAGTCTTCAACTGCATCTTTTCCATGTCAAGCTGGTTGGGGGGGGTTAGGGGGTGGTCACATCGGCATGAAACAGCTGCAATTGGCGGTATAGTTTACCAAAGTATGGCACTAGGCCTTCCCTTGGCTTTAGCACAGCGCTGTGCTGCTCCGACACCTTTAACTTCCCCAGATGTGCTCCAACAGGACACTTGGGCCCCTCTGGCAGGTGACAGAAACCTCCATCTTACTTTGATACTTAGCCCTGTTGTTTGCCATCACCAGTTCAGCTCAGGTTGGTTTCAGCCTTCCTGAAGACAAGGAATGAGACCAGTCGTTTCATTCCAAAGCATCCCAGCATCTCAAAGTCACATCCCAGTATAAATTTCTTCATTTGAAAAGTGTCCCCCCGCCAGCCTCCTCCCCAGGGAGTGATGCTGCAAGTGAGATGCAGCCCAGCACAAGGCTTCCACTTTGCTGGAATCCCACAGCGCTAGAGAAATGTTAAGCCTACAGGACAAGAGGGGAATGCCAAAATCGCAAGCTCTGAAAGCATTGCCCTAGAAGGATTTCGTACCAATTTGAAGACCTGTGAACCTTTTGTTGAAATATTTCCTGATCGCAAGAGGTACCGTTTCTACCAGGAGCTGGTATGCGTTCTGCTTGGATGGGATCTGAATGATCCACACAAAAAAAATCAAGCAGAAAGGGAGCTATTTGCTGGATTTTTAGGTAACTTTACTAGGCCAGTCAATCTGTGGCTAAATTTTATTTTTTAATAAAGCAAATGTGCATGCATTTGCTGTTGTAAGCATGTCTTTAGCCTACCACTCCTGAATGTGGTGCTCTCACGATCTGAAAAGGAACCCAGTAAAAGAGTAGCTTTGCCAATGGGAAGATTTTAAAAGCCATACATGTAGGTGGCAGTCATATCTCATTGGAGTCTGAGCATCCCTAGGTGCCAAAGTTCCCTCTCTGCCAGAGAGGAACTGATGACATTTGCAAGCCCTTGAGGTCCGCGTCTTCCAGTAGCTGGGTGTCTGGAGAGAACATCGCCACCTCTGAGATGACCTCTTATGGGCCAGCTTCCTGAAGGTGTTACGGGGATCCCAAAGCAAAAAAACCAATTTTGCCAGTGAAGGACTGAAGATGAGAGCAAGACTGAGTGTTGTCGCCAAAGTGGCACAAGGGGGATGGAGTGCAGCAGTGAGCAGAGCTCCACTTCCATCACCTTATTCATAGTGACTACTCGATCTCTTCACACCTGCCACAACAGTGATCTTAGGGAAGTATAATGGTGGCCTACCTAATGCACTAAAAAATGGGCTTTTTAACTACAAACCTACCTCTTTTACAGTACTGGATCCTGCTTCCCATGGTCTGATTGTACCAACGTGACCTTCTTCTAACTCTCGTGTGTAATCAGGTCACCCAAAATATATAAACAAGAGCAGTGGGAGAGGTGGGGGAAGAAGACAGCAGCTTTGAAGGTACCGCCACTGTATCATGCAGGTAGTACGAGACCAGCGCTTGTTCCCAGGCTTCTCAGTCTGGAAACTCAGACTCACAGAGTGCTCCGAGAGCTGTGCCGTGCAAAACGCTCTTGGCTAAAAGAGGAAATCCCTCTTCCTGTTACTACAGAGTTACTCCTTAGTAGATTTCCCTGTATTCTAGCCTAAAATAGCCCGAGTGAGGATGCTTTCTTTGGTTCCCTTGGGAGCCCGTGCACGTGCTTGTGAGCCTCCAAAGGGTGGCTGGCTGATCAGGCTCCCATTTTAGATTTTTGTCCTGTCACTTTTAACCCTCACCCAAAGCAGCTGCTGCTGGAGCCCTCAGGTCCCCATAGGCTGCCCACGTGGCAGACGCTGCCAGCACGGAGCTGCTCCCCGTTACGCAACCGAGCTGGCCGGGTTCTATGAGGTGCAGCCTCTGAAATGCCGATTAAAGCACCCAAGACTCCTACAACATGGTACCAGTACCAGGTTTCATCTGCTCTTGATATAATAGCAAGTCTTCCTCTGTTGGCACTGTGTGAGTAAACTGAAACTGCTCATAAAGAAATTGCCCGTGCCAACAAAAGCAAAAGGTTATTTTCACTTTGGTGAAAAGGCGAGTAAAGAAAGAAAAGGTGAATAAAGAAAAAACCCCATGCTTTTAGGCTTGAGCCTGCTAGAGATTTGAGGGCTATGGTAAGAAATGTAGGTTGTCTGCCTGGGAACCTGGAGTCCCTTCCAGTGCTATAGTCCTAAACCTATTCCCATTTTGGGACCTGTCAGTGCTTTTGAGTCTCAAAGGAATTTTACAGTCCACAGGTGTCCTGGTTTCAGCTGGGTTAGAGTTACTTTTCTTCCTAGTAGCTGGCATAGTGCTGTGTTTTGAATTCAGTATGAGAAGAATGCTGATAACACACTGATGTTTTAGTTGTTGCTAAGTAACGCTTAGACTAGTCAAGGACTTTCTTTTTCAGCTTCCCATGCTCTGCCAGGTGCACAAGAAGTTGGGAGGGGGCACAGCCCAAGATAGTTGATCCAAATCGACCAAAGGGCTATTCCATACCATATGACGTCATGCTCAGTATATAAACCAAGGGGAGTTAGCCGGGGGGCAGCGATCGCTGCTCGGGGACTGGCTGGGCGTCGGTCGGCGGGTGGTGAGCGGTTGCATCACTTGTTTTCTTTTCCCTGGGTTTTGTTTGTCTCTCTCGTTCTCCTTTTCATTACAATTATTATTATTATTATTATCATTATTATTATTATTACTATTATTATTATTTTATTTCAATTATTAAACTGTTCTTATCTCAACCCGTGGGTTTTCTTACTCTTGCCCTTCCGATTCTCTCCCCCATCCCACCGGGGAGGGGGAGGGTGAGCGAGCGGCTGCGTGGTGCTTAGTTGCCGACTGGGGCTAAACCACGACAACAGGTGAAAGAGAGAAGCCACAAGCAATGAATAAAGAAAGAATGCAGGCCAAGTCAAAAGCTGCTCTTAGAGCAACACATCAGAACATCAATACAAAAGAAATAACTTAGAAGCTGTTAAATTATTTAACTTGAACGTACACCTATGTGCATGTACGTGTTCATGTATATATGTACATGAACCACGTAAGTAGTTCAACCACGTTAAGTATTTTCTGTGCATTCGCAATCGGGAGGAGGAGACGGATGACACACAGCCAGCTTCAGCGGGCTGGAAACAGTGACGCAAGTGCCACCGCCTGGAAATGATCATCTGTAGGTATAGCAGAGGTCACGGAGGGAAAGGAGAAAAAAGGGATGTGCCACAGCAGGTGGATGCACACCAAAATTCAGGTGGTGCAAGCGGAGAGGTGTCTCTGTAGCGTTTGGAGAATTTGATTGAATCACAAGCTGGCCGAGTCACCTCATGCTGTTGTTGAGAAACGCATCGCACCAGGCTGGAGGAAGAAGAGGACGGCCTAAAAGAGGCTTGTCCCTCTTCCCTTCTGCTCAGAGGCATTAGGGCCCCAGCTGGATTTCAGGGGCTGTAGTTCAGCTGTGGCTTGGTTGGAGGGGATCCTCCAGGGATCTCCAGCCCAGGCAAAAAATTACCCTAAGTCTAGAACAACATGGCATTAGAGGAAGGATCAGAACTAACAGGTTGTTTAATTAAAAAAAAAAAGTCTGGGGCAAGGCATGACAACAAAAGGGATGAACGGGGCAATAACCATTTCCCCAGACCTGTGGCAGAGAGAACAAAAAGCTGGCTCTGCACTGGGATGGAGAGTCAGACCAGATGATTTTAAAGCTACTTTTCTCCAATGCTAATGTTTATGCTAATGTTTTAACAGCTCAGAAAGAGCAACCGAGGAAAAAACTTTCCACCATGGCGGTTCTTTCCCAGACGTCCAAGCGGGGAGCCGCTGCGACGTGCAGCGCCGGGAGCACGCACCGACAGGCTCCGTGGGCTTGCTGAGCTGGGCACGGCACCAGCACGTGGTGGGAACAATGGCCTGTGGACACCTCTGGTCCCTGCTGCCCTCTCGACCCAGGGCTGCTCAGCCACCGCGGCCACCTGGGCACAAAGCAGCTGAAGGCGAGGGACGGTGAGGACGGGGGGAACTGGCACCAGCGACATTGTTTAAAAATAGTAGTTGAGAACTGCTGGTCTTGCAGAATGTGAAGGACTCAAAGCGACAACAAAAATGAGGCAATATGTCTTTAGCTGTTCTTTCCTCTGCAGCCACTTGTGAGATCAGTGAAGCAGCACCTCAAGGAAGCAAATTTTAAAGGTTTGTCCAACTTTTAAAAAGTTAACCTGCCTGATTGATGAAGGGTTGATTTTTGGAGAGTCAGCGAGGAGGCTGGCAGAAATCCATACTGCTTGTTCTCCCATCAAATATACCGCGTGCTGACTCCGAGTTTGCATGGTGCCATGGGTGAGCCCTGGTGGGCAGCTCAGCCCCCACAGCCGCTCGCTCAATCCCCCGCGGTGGGATGGGGGAGACAATTGGAAGGGTAAAAGTGAGAAAACTCATGGGTTGAGACAAAGACAGTTTATAGGTAAAGCAAAAGCCGCACACGCAAGCAAAGCAAAACAAGGGATTCATTCACTGCTTCCCATCTCCAGGCAGGTGTTCAGCCATCT
Source organism: Balaeniceps rex (assembly GCA_013401315.1). Taxonomy (NCBI): domain Eukaryota; kingdom Metazoa; phylum Chordata; class Aves; order Pelecaniformes; family Balaenicipitidae; genus Balaeniceps; species Balaeniceps rex. The sequence continues at coordinate 65,911 of VYZW01026264.1, forward strand.
CCAGGAAAGCAGGGCTCCATCACGTGTAACGGTGACTTGGGAAGACAAATGCCATCACTCCGACCATCGCCCCCTTCCTCCTTCTTTCCCCAGCTTTATATGCTGAGCATGACATCATATGGTATGGAATATCCCTTTGGTCAGTTGGGGTCAGCTGTCCCAGCTCTGTCCCCTCCCAACTTCTTGTGCACCCCCAGACTGCTCGCTGGTGGGGTGGGGTGAGAAGCAGAAAAGGCCTTGACTCTGTGTAAGCACTGCTCAGCAGTAACTAAAACATCCCTGTGTTATCAACACTGTTTTGGTCACAAATCCAAAACACAGCACCATAGGAGCTACTATGAAGAAAATTAACTCAATCCCAGCCAAAACCAGTACACATGGGAATCCCAGTCTTCCCTCCCAGAGCAACAGTAACAACCATAGGTTTGCAGCCCCCATGGCCATGGCTGGGGAAACCAAATGCTGCAAAATCTACAAACTACAATAACCTGCACCTTTTTTCCTTTTTTCCTCTCTTTTTTTTTTATTCTGGTCTCAGATGTTTTTGAAAACTCAAGACTTGTGATAAGGAGATGGCATGCTCTTTGTGTTTCCTCTAGCTTACTTATGGTTTTTCCTTGCAAAAGGAAAACTGGTTATCAAGACTGAGTGTAGTGCAACTATTTAACCTTGTCCTAAATTTTAACCATGCTCAGTTTCTAACTCTTCCTGATGTCATATGGCATGTGCGATGCCTAGAGTGATCCCCATTCACATTTCAGAGGAGAGTCCTTGCTCTTCCTGCAGATTACATCTGATGAGGTAATCCTGCAGATTACATCCGATTACATCCCACAGTAATCTGTGTCAGCTGAGTGTCAGCCCCTCACCTAGGCTCCCTCAACAGCCAAAAAAGATAAAAAGAAGGCAAGATATGTCACCTGTTTTAGGATGGGAATGAGTTGCCCTTGGGCAAGTTTGTCTTTGGTGTTCATAGCCTAGATGTAGATGATTACCTGTTGGAAGGACAAGGCCAGGCCAGGTGTTCACCACTGTCAGGGACAGCCACTAGCTGGGTGTCTCAAAAGGGGAACGGCCACTCTTAATTTAATCATGAGCCTTTTTGCTGGTGGTGCTTTCTTTAAAGTCTCAGTTCCTGGTGTCACATAGCTACATGGGTATCTCTGCTTTCATTAAACGAAAGGCCATCCCTCCTGGCCATTGAATCCTTGAAAATGTCAACCTTCCGTTTATCACAAACATAGATATGTACACACATGCACTCACACCAGCTAGGTGGTATCCCAGTGCAGTTATTTTTAAAGGCACCTAATGAGTTTTGGCTGACCTGGCACGTAATTTCTGAGGTTGCATTTCAAGGGTTGCTATGGTGAGAAGGTATAAGCTCAAAACAGAAGGTCTGGATGGACTGAGCTCTTCAAACAATGCATTGATGCAGCAGAATCCTACATGTGTACACCTCTGGTGATGTAGGACTTGGAGCTGCACTGATTGACTTCTCCATTTTGCAAAGCCACACTACAGTCCCATTGCTTCATCTTGGCCTGTAGGAGATCAGAGAGATCTGTAAAAATGGTAATCAGATTGTGAGGATGGATATTGCTATTTTGAGGGCTAGACCTGCAGGCAAAACCTCCTGTCAAGATGGGACAGACATGACTACAGCTGGGGAAAAGTGTGTGAGAAAGGACACAGCGGAGGGTCTGAAACTAAGTTTCATGGAAAGGGAAAAAAACCCTTTGTGATTCCTGGGGATGGGCAAGGTGTGCATTTGACTGGAAGACTGGGGACTTGAGGACTCATGCATGAGGCCAAATAGGGTTCTGTATCATTAGAGATCATGAGGGCAGTGGGAGCAGTGCAAATCATTTCCATGAGGTATCTGCACCCAACTATTGCTTTGGTTTGTAGCAGCTCCTTTTTTGGGGAACAGCCTGCAGGACTCACAAAAAGAGAAGCAAAACACTGTTTTTCCCTGGGAATACCTCTGAAAACATGTCTATGTCCCGTGCCAAAAAGCCACACAGCCATCCTCCGGTGAGGAGGAGGATGGCCAGCATTACATTTTAGTGACCAGTCCATGCATTTTGGAGAGTGGGGCCCATCTTACCTTCAGAGGCTGTTTGTCTTTGAGGACAATGCTCTTCAAACTGGTGGGGGTTCTTTTATGCAGGGGATTATATCTGCTAAAACAAAGCTAAAAGAGAGCAATTGGGGAAATATGTCATGATTATTCATAAAGGCCAATTAAAAAAATGTTTTTAGTGGCTTAATTCTCCCTTAGCGAGTGTGGTTGTTGGATCGGTGCTTTGTTTTGATTCAGATGGTATCTGCAGCAGGGTGAATCACTTGAACTGAAGCCCTGAGCTTTTGAAATACCAACTTTTCTTTAGGGAAGCAGAAAAACAGAATCAAAATTTAAATTCAGCTGATTAAAATAAGCAGTTTAAAAATACCTGCTTAAAAATTCTAGTGTATTTTAACCTCTCAACTTATTAAAGCAAAGACAAATCAGCTTTTGGACAGGCTGTTTCAACAAACATGCAGGTCCTTAAACTGCTTTGAAACCTTGTGACGTTACCAAACGTAGACTTTGGGGTTGGGGGGGTGGGATGGGAAGGTTGGCAGAAGGAAATGTCTGCCTGCCTTGGTGTATTTTTGGGGTTTTACACAAGAGAAAAACAATGTTGAAGGCTTATAGGTACTGCTTCAGCCCAAACGAACACAAACCAGGTAAGACCGAGCACCACAACAGCCTTTGGCACCACGCCTGGCTTTCCCAGCCTACAAGGGGCCATGGTCTAGGAAAACCTTAATCTTTGTTCCCTAGGGGCAGGGGATGCTGGCAGCATTTTGCCTGCTGGTGTGCTACTGACAAATGAAAAAAATCATTAGTATTACTAAAAGGCTATTTTTCCCAGACCCAGCAGTGTGACACACCGAAGTAAGTCCTGTTCACTCACCTGAGAGCTGCAGTGCAGGAAATGCAGTGCCATCTCTTCTGCAGCACCACTGTCAGGGTGCAGCAGGTAGAAAGACAGCCTGGAGGGACTTGTTAACGCTGCCTCGAGCCCCCTCCCCACGCTGTGCTTTCCAGTAGCTGTGACACTCAGAGCAGTGAAACATGATAGGAAACGGGGTTCCTGGCACCGACCACGCCAGGCATGGGCACCGCTCACCGTGTACCAGCATGCTCCTCCCTTGCTCGTGGGTGATACGGATGAGGGCACGCCACGGCTGCCCTCTCCTGTCCCAGCTGCATGGTACTTGAGCTGGGAGGATTCAAAGCTGCCTTTCTGGTTTATTTTTCTTTAGCAACGCGTTGGCGGTGGTGTGGCCCCTATTGCAGCTGTAGTTACTCAGACACAAGGAGCCCAGTACGCATTCCTGCTTTTCTGTATGGCAACCAGTATAAGGAGATAGAGGGACTTTTACCATTGTACTGTGGTGTATAAGGTAAGTTACTAGATATATGCACATACATGTGTACATAAATACATGTATGTGTATGGTACGTACATTATACCATACAGTGAGTGCACCATACTCCGTGAATACAGGCAAGGGTGGCCTTATTTTGCAACCAGCGGTGGTACATCAGCTTCGAAAACAAGGAAAGAGATGGTTAAGCAGATCCTTTTTTTTTCACTGTACATTTGCTTCACTCCAATAGCTTGCAGGCTTTATTAATAGACTTTATTGAAAGCCTAATCCTTCCATCAACTCAGCTAAAGGCTGAGAAGCCCTCAATGCACCGTCCCAAAGGGAAACCTTCAGCAGAAACCCAGGAAGGAAACTTGACAGCCCAACCAGATATTTTAAGCGCCAAAACTATGCGTGTCCCCCCCAGGAGAGCTTCTACCTACAACAAGCCATTTATAGAGCTTTCCTTGGCTTGGAGAGGTGGAAAGAACTCCTCCAGCAGCATCCAGAGCATTGGCCAGGCTCTTCACTGTCAGGGCCAGGGGCTTGCAGGTGGGGAGGCACAAGCTGGCATCACCCCACCACCAGTGGCAGATGTGGTCTTGGGTTTCCCGACCTCTGGTGTGAGCCCAAGGAGGGATGCCCAGGTGGGATGCGTGCAGCAGTTGTGCAGTGCCAGCTTGCTTGGCAGCTGTACTGCAAAGTCTTGGGCAAGGGAAAAGCATCTGTGCTGCCACCCCAGGTGTAGCTACTCTCAGTTAGCCATAAAAATTACACTATGAGGAACAAGCAATTAGTCAAAACTGGTAAATGAAAAGTGTATCTGCAGATGTAAGTTGTATTTTATTCGAGTCAAAGCCTACAGAATATTGCAACAGCTACGCCATGTTTGGTAACCCGCAAGGAAGGTACACAGACATTTTGAAGGTTTACAGCAGAATGTGAATGCTGCGGAATAACACAAGCTTTTCTAAGAGGAGTGAAAGCATCGAGTCTCAGAAGGAGAGGGCAGAGCAGCAGGTATTTGCAAAGGTAGCCAGTGAAAAGGAAGAAGCACAGGCTTGGGGCTGGCCAGTAGCCAAAAATGCCAAAAGGAAAGAATTCAGTGAATTTGCAAGGGTAGAAAAGGGGAATTAAGGCATAAAAGCTATGGTGAAAACAGCCATATCCTACAATTTCCCCCAAATAAAGGAAAAAACAACGATGCCATAGAAGTGACTGAATCCAAGAAGCTGAAGGTATTTATGGAAATCCCTGTGCCCTGGGAGTTTGTAAGTAGTATAACTCCATCCTGAAATACAACAGGTAACAAATCAGTTTCTGACATGTCCCACACCCCATCCTGGCACAGATGGACCACCAAGCTGGTGCTAGATCGGAGAAGTGATACAGCTAAACCTTTTTTATTTTTTAAATGGGACCTGTGAGTGCTCTTTTTTTCCTCCGCTTTTCCTAGATAGGCTCATCACCACGGTGTGTCATTTTTTTCTAAATGGCAAACCACAGTTTCTTTTCAGCTAGCTTGTAGCAGGGGGAGTACTTTATCTGAGTCACCAGAGCCATCTGTTTTAGACAAATATTTTAGTGAATGATCTCTCTTTTATAGTTAGACAATTTCTTTATTCTCCTGTTTAAGGATCGATTATGTGAAGAAAAAGGCAGGGTTGCCTCTCACCGGCTCACTCGCCCTCCCTCCATGAGCACCTGCTGTCATTAACTGGTGTGCATCACCCGACTTCAACACCACCAATTATTAAAATGGTCCATGGAAAGATTTTTAAAGCTGGGTTGGAACTATGGCTTAAAGTTTAAAAAGAAACACTTCTGGCCTCCTGGGTAGTTGCAAACAATTTCTCTCCATTTCCCTGTGGGCTGCTCAGGAGATAAGATCATGTGGAGGTGGGGGTTCCTCAAAACATTGACCCGTGCCTGCTTCTCGTGGCACTCAGACATCAGTCAAGGTTCACAGCCAACGCCTCCTCAGTACGGCAAGTTTCTCCGCTCCTTGTGAGGGGTTTGAGTGGCTTCAGCCTCAACTCCTTCCCTTGGTTCCTGCTATCGGTGGCATTCGCTTCCCCTTCTCCTTTCTGCCCATCCATAAAAGCCCAAGTGAAACAGCCTTCACAACACATGCGTCAGGTGGCTTCCCCTCGTGGTTGGCAGCAGGAGACTTGGCAGCATCCTCTCCCACACCATGCTGCAAGCAAGACCGATGCTGCCGGGCTGGCCGCCTTCCTAGGGTCCCTCCACACACAGCTGTGCAGGGTGGGTGGCTTCAGCTCAGCTGAGCTCCTGGCCCCAAACTGGCTGCAGTGCCAGGCCAATGCCCAGGCTCCCGGCAGCAGTTTTGGCTGAGGCCGGTGAGGAAGGTGTGGCACACGGGGTTTCTGTCGGCAACGTCTTGTCACCCATAGCCATGACCGTACCCATCACGTGTCTGAGACCAGCTGTCCCTGAGCCTTGGGATGTGGCACGCCATGGTGGCCAGCCCAGTTACAGGCCTTTACAGCCTTGGGATACTGTTTAATATGATGTTTTAAAAAAAAAAAATCCACCGGTGCTGGTTGGTGATAGTGTTATACATCACGTCTCCACCACTAGCCCTGCCATTCTCACACAGCATCAGAATTGCAAATATTTGATCCGATAAAAAATATTTGATCGGATAAAAACTTTCCACAGAAGCAGCATAAGAAAACCACAAAGCAGTTAGTTAGAAATAACATTATCTCTGCATAGCAATAGTCTGGCTGCAGGAAAAGCAGCTGTTTCAGAGACTTCTGCATTTATAGCCTTAGCAGTGCTGAAGTCCCCGCTTGTGCTAACGCCATGTGAATGCAGAAGGAAGAGAGAGCCCAAACTTGCAGCTGAAGACCCCACAGCGACATGGTCCTAGCGGAGATGCCACCACCGCTGCTCTCACTCAGCCCTTGTCACCTGAGGCATGCGGCCCAAACCACTGGTGCCTTGCTCCTGCTTGCACACCAGCCGCTGGACCCCGGCACGTGGAGGCATGAGGTTCCAGGGCGAAGGCCAGAGAAAATGCCTTTTTTTTTGTCATGGGCCAGTGTTTGCCCTTGGTTTCAGTGCAGCTTAAAGCTGGCTCTGCACAGAGATGGGTTTGGCTTTCCCCCTTTCTGCAGCACAGCCTGCAATTAAAAACTGGGAGATGTGCACCCCACCGAGGTTGGACTTTCATCTGCACTTGCTCTCCTTCACACCCAAGGGCAGATGACACTGCTCTGGCGGATCGGTGGCGCTCCTGGACAGGCGCCTGAGCCAAGGTGGGCTCTCCCCAAGGTCCCTCTCCCTCCCCACTAGCCAGCAAGGTGAAGCAGCACAACGAGGTCAGCCGTGGGTAAGTAATTTTTCAAATGACTCATTAGCAAGTAATTTGCTGCAACAGACCAGAAGATCGAGACAGCTGAGTCGCTGACTGCATTGAAATTTCAGAGGTTTTGCATACAACTAGATGTATCCTGTCCATCCGTCCCCACGCGCACGCACTGCAGGTCCCCAGCGCACGTGTGGCTGGAAGCTGTCCAAAGGAGGATCCCATATGTCCCCCTTGGGGCTTGCTTGCGTTTGGGGCATGCTTGGCCCAGAGCTGCCAGGTTATTCAATGCCAGAAGAAAATTAGTGCACATGCACCACCGTCCCCCCCCCCCATGCAGCAGAGTGGGGTCACCACAGCAGCTGATCCAACGTCACACAACTCCTCCACACCAGCACGGCTAGAAGGAGATGAACTGAGCTGAAACATTACTGAGTGCACCCGTTCAACAGCAAATCTGGCGTGACTTGGTGGTTGCACAGGGTCCCTTGGGTTTGGGTGGGATCAACCTGCCCTTACTGGGTGTTTTGGACCAGTTGCCTATGGTAACCCAAAAATCGTTAGTGTGGACATCAGGCCAGGGCTTGCTTATGTTTCAGTTTTGTACTAAAAACAGTGCCTTGCTGTGGCTCGGCTTGAAACAGCAGTTGCTGTTTCAATCAGTGTAAACTGCATGGATGTAAGCAGCTCTGAAACCACGATGTGAGCGTAATCTCCCTCTGCAAGTAGGTACTACTTGCAAAGCATTGGTGCTTGCCTGGGTCTTCAGGAGACCAACAGCCTAGGGGCGCACTGGGCTGTTGGAGAGTTTGAGAATCACTGAATTTGCTAAATAATGAAAATTAAGAGAAAGCTGCGGATTGGGTTGCATTATTTTTAATGGTTCTGCACTGATCTTAGTCTTGTTGCAATAGCCATCTCCTCTCCCAGCAACTCAGGAGTACTTCCAGGAGTGTCACACCTGATGTTTGATGCTGCTCTCAGAAGCACGACCCCTAAATCTTGACTGCAGCGTCAAAACCTGATGAAACTACAGCTGAGCCTAAGATCTTGGCCTCTTTATGCTGCACTTACACCCTGAGCGCTTTACTTGGAAGATGCTCGACTCACACCACAGCTCCCTCCATAGGGCTGCTGGTAATTATTTGCATTACCATCAAATGCTGCAGCTGAACTATGCCTCTACCAGCCAGCCAAAGTCTTTTCATGTTCAGCCTGGATCACGTCACTGGCTGAAACAAGTTGGGGCCATAGAGATGAGAGTGAAATAAACTGGTTTACATGAAAATCAGTGGTGCCAGTTTAGCGATTCCCAAGAGCTGGAACAACACCAGTGAGACCTCAGAAATATCCAGCACCTCGCCAGGCTTGCAGTGATTTAAATTGACTCTATTTGATAAAAGGTTGCTGAGTCAGATGGGAGGGATGCTTTCCCACCCCCCGCTCCTGGTAACAGGAGGTGGTTTACCTTCAATGGCTGGTTATAAAAAGGAAAAAATAAAAGAAAAATCTGCCTCAAAATCAGATATCTGTTGGGAAACACTTTGCTGGGCAAAGAGGAACCATCAGAGGCACTCTTGAAGTCAAGCATTTTGGAGAGCGGGAGCTGACTGCAGGGACAGAGCCAGGGACCCCGGGGTAAACTTCTTCAATAAGATACACCCACAGGCGGGCGGCAGCTCAGTGCCATGAGGCCTGGCACCTTGGACAAACTTGTTTTGGGCAGTCTTGACCTTCTTTCAGCTTGTATTTTGCTCTAAGAGCAAATTGCCTGACTGTTGCCTAACTTGCTTTTAGCTTTAGCTTTGCTTTGTGCAAGGAAATGAGAGCAAGGGTTTGTCAGACCCCTACCACCCAAGTGATCATTGTGTACCTGCACCTGCAGACAATTACAAAAACAAAAGGAAAGACTGCTCAACAGACTGCTTAAAATGTGTAGAAAATACCCTCAAATGGGCTCTTGACCAAGGAGGAAGAAACCCCGCCATCAATGTCCTCCTCCTGGCAAAAAAACAGGGATGTAGAGTATATGCCATACCAATGCATGGAAAGGGTAAAATAGTAAAAAATCAGCAGTAATTAGATAATTGGGATTATGGATTTCAGTAACATGGTAACTGAATTAACAGAACCTGTTGGGGTTTATTTCGATTAGACTGGCAAGGCTTTGTTAGACGATGAATATACTCGTTGCTCCACGTGGTAGATGTGGTTCCTCAGCCCATGTAAGTCGAATTAAACTTGCATGGTGCACCAAAGCAGAACAGCTTTCCATCGAAGTACTCACAGAACCTTTTTTGACCAGGCCTCAGAGAAAACTGTGGGGCCAAGTGCATCAGCTAGGGAGCAGGGAAAAGCAAGCAGCATCGGCTTTCATTAAGTGGCTCGATCAGGAGATTAGTCCTGCTCTACGTGGTGACGAACATGTCCAACACTAACACCAACACCTGGAAAATGGGAAAAGGGGTTGGAGCGGGGGCCAGCGGGAGGGGTGGTGGCACGCCACAGGGGTGGGGATTCACACCCATTGCAGCTCTGCAGTCCCAGCCTTTGAAGGCATAAACCTTCCGGCAGGATTACTCAACTCCCACTGGGGATTTTCCCTTTTCATTTTTTTTTTTCCTCCTGTGCAGACATCCCCAGCTGTGCTGCAGGGGATCTTCCCCTCCCTTCAGGTTTAATCTTTAAATCATCTTTGTCACTGGTGCTTTTCCAGAGCTGCTGTACCCAGCCCCGGTGCTTTCGGAAGAAGAAGAAAGCAAAGCACGTTGGAAATGGGTGGCAGCAGTGGCTGTGTGCCCTGGGGGGCAGCGGCAGCGGGGCAGCCCCTGTCTGCGAGCCTTTGCATGCCTGTGCTCTGCATGCTTATTTAAGGAAAATATTGAAGTTGAGATTTTTCAAAAACGTCAGCAGGATAAGCATGTCTAATTCCTATTAAAATCAACAGGAACTAGACCTCCAGCCAGCTGGGGGGAAAAGAAAAGAAAAAGGACATTAAACACCTGGCTAAAGCTGTAGTGATGAATCAACCATACTCCAGCCCCCAAAGGATGAATCAAGTATACCTCTAATTCAGACTATTCTAGCAACTAAAATTTGTCTTAAAAGTCCATGTGTTATGAATACACGACTTTTTTCAGTAACATGCAAAACAAGGGAATAATTACATTACACATAAATACATATGAATATTTTCCATTAGCCTTTAAAGGACCTGGTTTTAAAAAGATCTTTCCTGGCTGTCACTCAATTATACAAATAACCTGGAGACTTAGCAACCAAACGCGGGGGCCAGGCCAGGCCAATTTCTCATGTGGCGAAACTCCACCGACTGCAAGCGCATTTAGGGCACGGCAGCGAAAGCATCCCTCCCAGGAACAAAAGGAATGAGAAAACTCCTGGGAAAACTAAATCCCCTCCGACGGCCACCTGGCATGCTGCCTTCCTGCTGCGTGGCTGTAGCTTTTACATCAACCCCGCCACCACTGGTAACAGTGCCTGTTGAAGAGACCCAATGGCTAATGAAGTGACACATTGTCGGACAACGAAATGTGCACGTGATAAATTCAGGGCTATCAACAGAGGTCTGGGTTTCTACAGCTCTGGGGTCCAGACACCCCAGCAAAGTGATTTACCAGCTCCAGATCAAAGGCAGCTCTGCTCTGCCTGCCCCATGCAAATCGCAGATCAAAGGCAACCACCTCTGGGGCGACGATGGCAAACATGACGCAGTCTCAAAACTGGCTTACAAGCAACAGGGAAACCAGAAGAGCCAAAAAGAGAGATGAGCACCTGCGTGCTGTTGCCGCTGTGCCGTGACACTGTTTTGCCGAGATGCTGGTGTACGGTGCAGCAGTTCTTCATCTTGAATACAGATGGAAAGTAAGTGATGGGAGGCTGCTTGTTTGCTAAAATGCCCAAACTCCAGGTTGGGAGGGACAAACAGAGCAGATGCTGAGGCTTGGTGGCCTGCCAAATCAAACAACTCATGGGAAGGAGCTAAAAAAGAGACAACATTTCTATGTAAGAATGCATCTGGTAAAAATGCTCCATAAACCAAGCTGCTAGAGATAACCTGATCCTTCCACCGGAGCTGGCCAGAGGGGACACCGTGGTCCACCCAGGCATGGTCCCATTTGCACTTCTCCAACCCCTTCTTGGCGTGGCCGCCACAGGAGGGACACTTCCAGCTCTGCAGTCACCGCTCCAGTGCGTGGGGACCACTGCCTGCCCAGAGGCACAGCCTTGGCCACCCCCAGACCTCCATCCATGCCGCTACAGTGGGTGCCAGCCACCCACACCGGTAGGTTGGGAACGTGCTTTAAAGGATAACATCCGTGCTACACGCGTGCTGGTTCAGCTTCCCTTCAGCCAGGCTAGCCCGCTGCGGTGCCCGCGGTCCTGCCAGCCATGCCCAGGCAGCTGTGCTCAAGACCCCTCTCCACGAGCACCTGCAGACTTTCTCTGTCGAGGCACTAGACCACGCACCACCAGCTGCAATATTCGACAGTGTACTGCCCACCAAAAGAGACACACACACACATACACCCCTCTCCCACACCCCCCAAGAGGGCAGGTGACAAGGCTTTTCAGTTCGCTTTGAATCCTGTGTCTTGCAGGCTAAGCTCTCCTTGCAGCTCTCCCAAAACCAACCCCCGAAAGCAATGGCATTGTAATGGAGTTACTCACCTTCACCTCTTCATTTTAGTGCTATAAATGATTAGGAGGTGAGCTGTGGGAAGGAATAGGGCTCATGTCCTCTGAAGGAACTGCCCATGTTGGACATTTCCCCGCCACAACCTGTCGCCTCCCGAGAAGGGCACGGGGTGCTCCGAGATCCCTCGGGAGCAGCAGCAGCCTCGTGCAAAGCCAGCCTGCCCAGCTGCACGGTACGGCATGGCGGGGAAATGCCTGCCAGCAGCTCGCAGGCTTTTTGGCAGAGATGGAGGCAGGAAGCCCCGCTGTGAAGCTGCTGAGATGGAGACCCACCACCGCCAAGGGAAGGCCTGAAATCACTTGGGCCTCCGGATGAGGAGGCTAGGAAAGGAGGGAACACGTCCACAAGCGCCAGGCCATGAGGCAGCGGCCGCGGTGGACAGGATCGCTGCCGGGAGTCAGGGGGGGTACCAGGCGCTGTGTGTGCATGTCTTGTGTGTGTGCACGTGTGTTGTGTGCGCACAGGTGTGTGTGCAGTCTAGGGGGAGGGCTGGCTTGTAGCTCCCTGCCACAAAAACTGCGAACACAAAGACCAAACTTCTGCATTTACCACGCTCTGGAGAAGAGCAGTGGCTGAGAGCAGGGGTAATCCGGGCTCTGCTCTCCACAGCTGAACTTTCTTCCGCAACATCCTCAAAAAAATAACCAACCCCACGCCAGCCTCTGACAGCAGGTACTTGATCACTGTTATCTGGAAGAGACTTTGGTCAGTTACTGTGGCCCTCTCCTTGCTTTGCTTCCCAGCCCACAGCCCTTTCAGAAAGCTTATTTTGGGAGACCCTGCTTCCGAGGAACTCCGACACCTCCCTTTTCCTCCAGCCCTGGTGACACCCCTCTGTCTGAGCTCTGCCGCCTCCGGGGGCCCTGCAGCGGTGTGCCTCTGCCACAGGAGCCAGCCTGTGCCGGCTTTTTGGGAAACCGGCCTTTGGCGTCTTCAGTGGCAACTCTTCCTGACCACCACTTTGCAGAGGAGGAATTAAGTGTTTGTCTTCAGAAATGGCTCAGAAACAGAAGATTTTTTCACACAGCTTCAAACCCGAGCAACTCAGCTTACACAGCTCTGCTTCTTTCTTCTTTCCCTCTTGCAATATGGGGGAAAAAAAGGATATAATCAGAGGCCCGAGTGCCAGGTTTGCTTCCATGTTTGCCTTTTGTGCCTCTTCATTACATCTCCTGGGAGGTTGGCACAGTTAAATCTCACTTAGTAACTAAAGGCAGCACAAGCACATTGGTGGGACATTTGCGGAGCCCCCCACCCCTCCTGCTGCTCGTAACTGCTGGAGACCCTGGGAGAAAAACCCTCTTCCCAGGCTGGTACAATTAGAAATTTCCCTTCCAAAGGGATGGCTGGCACTGACAATATTTGCGTTTGGTTTCCCCTTCTCCAACTCTGTCTGAATAAAAAGGAATTGCTGAAAGTTTGCAGGCAAATTTCCTTTCCCAAGTGTCCACAGTATTTTAAATCTCATGGTGTGCCATCAGGAGAAAAGCAGACTAGATATCAACCATTTATAGCATAGAGAGTTCAAGAAAGTTTAAGGAGTGAGACATATTAGTGAAAAAATCCATTTTTATTTAGCTAGGGAGAAACTAAGACCAGGAAAGGTGGAGCACTTTGGTTAAGGTTTTACATCCATGAGCGCTGCTGCCACTTCAGGATTCCTCTCTGCGCCTTGCAATATCAGGCTTTTAATTAAAGACTCAGGTCCTTAAGACAAGCAACTAAGTGCCAGCATGCCCTCAAATCTATCTGAACGAACAGTAGGACGCTGATGAGGTGCAGTAAGGGGGAGGAGGGTTTCTGCCCCAAGTAGCTTGCAGTTCCTAGCTTTATTTTGATTTAATTTTTAAATTGGAGGTTATCACTGCTGCTCAGTGATTCACAACCAAAGCTTCCCTTCGGTTGTCAGACGACAAGGAAGCCATTCGCTTTTCACAGGACAAGTCCAACGCAAGGTAGCACTTGCATGCCAGGTGCGTGGGCTGCCCTGTCCTGCTCTTGCAACCAGCTCCTGAAAAAGTCCTGGCGGTGCCAGGGCAGCGTACGGAGGCAGGCTGCATTACAGGGTGTGTGCCTCCCTGCAACGCCTTCCGGGAGGAATGGGGTTTAAGGGATTTGCCTTGGGAACCTGGGTGCCAGTGTTTCCATCCCAGCAGCAGCAGTTTCCATAAACATTAAAGTGACGGAAAACGAGCTCCTGGTGCCAGTAGCGACCTTCTACCAGGGAGGAGAAGTGCGGTCAGTGCAAGCGTTTCACCACCAACCACCGCTGGTGGTTTTCGCTGCTCGAAGGGGGCCTGGCCGGCACGGCCATGGGTCGGAAACGAGCCCTGGGTGCAGGGACCCAGCTCAAGGGTCTTGTCCAACCCAGACCCTGTGCAGTGGGGTGGAAAGCCACGAGCTGCGACGATGCTCACACAGCTCAGCTCCAGGGCTTGCAGGCTGAAACAGTGTCTGTTTTTTGCCCTAAACCAGTTGGTTTAATTAAAGATACCTCCCCGAAATCCTGCCAGACGCATGTCCTGAGACCACTGAGCCCATAACCAACGTTTCTACCCAAACCCACTGGGTTGGTACAGCCAAGGGACTGGTCATTCTCTGACCCAGTCCAATTTCACCCAAAACAAGCATGTCTGCACAGACTTTTGTCAGACTTCAAATCCGCTTGAAAGCACTCCTTAGTTCGCAGGGGTGCAAGTCCTTCGTTTTTGGCGAGCCGGTGTTCACCAAATGGTGAAACACTTTGTCGTGGTTTAGCCCCACTCGGCAACTAAG
>VYZW01026265.1:8473-32117 GCA_013401315.1 Balaeniceps rex
AAAAAAAAAAAAAAAAAAAAAAAAAGTAAAAAGGTGACATTTGGATTATCAAACCAATGGTTTGTCCTATGCTAGTGGTCCCGGGGAACCCACCGACCCCCACAGAGATAGACGCGGCTATTTACTCCCAGTTCATATCCCCAGTGTAACCCTTGCTGCCAGGCAGAGCACCCGGCGCTGGCAGTGCCCTCCATGCCCGGACTGGTGCTGGCTGAACTAGTTTCCCGCGGATTAGCCAGAGGCATGCCGTGCTGCAGGAGGACTTCACTTAGGATTGGGGAGAAAAAAAAAAAAAAAAAAAAAAAAAAAAAAAAAAGGAAAGAAAAAAAAAGAAGACAAATTTCCCCCTCCTCCCCCCAAGGTATTTCTGCTCTATATTTTGGAGCAGTTCAGGGCCAGCCACACAAGGCCAGTGCTGACGTCCTCCGAGCCCCAGGCTGCCCCAGCATCCTCTGTCCCCGGGAGGTCTCTGCTGCAGCGCAGGATGCAGGAAGAGCGCCCGGTGCGCACAGCAAATGCTGAAGGAGCGATTTACTCCCCCGTCCCGGATGCAGAAGCGCACAAAACAAGCCACTTGAATCAAAAAGCAGTTTTGGAGGAGCCAGTTCGGCAGGCGTTCCAAAGAGCAGCTCGCTTCCCAACGTCCACACGAAGCTGTCGCTCCCTGGGACTTTACCGGAGCCTCCAAGGCACCCGCAGGCCTGGGCTCAGCCCCCAGCAAGGGCAAGCCCACAGTAAGGCAGCACCTCCCCAGCACAACACAAAGCACACGGAGGGGAGAGAAGGGGCCAAATAATCCCCCCTCCTTCTCCAAGACCACCATGCTGCTTCTGGTTTGCAGCCCACCATCACACACAGATCTCTGCCCAGGGACCTGGGTGAGAGCGCTGCCATTTCAATGTCAAAGTCACCACCGCCACCGCTCTGAAGCAGAAGCTGGCTGCTACTTCAATACCTGTTTGAACACAACAGCCTCAGATCACAAAGGGAAAGCAGCAGCAGAGCGAGACCTACGTTCATCTCATGTGGGAGGGACCCACATATCCTATGGGGTGCAACAGGGCTGGTTGATAAACCCAGGTCTACTGCAAGCACAGTCATGATGCTGCCTTGGGTTGGCCAGGGCTGGCAGGAGAGGACAGCCTCTGAAAGAGACAGGCTGAGATGTCTCCCAACCCGGCACCATGTGAACAGTGGTCAGGGAGGTCTGCAAGGCGCTCTCGTCCCTGCCCTTGCTTCTCACACTCAAGCAGTAACTGCAGAGCTTGAAAGGGCCAGAAGTGAGGCTCCACCCTGCCACGTTCTTAGGGAGCAGAGCACTGGGACACTCAGCAGGGATCATCTAACGCGCAAGTTAAGACAGCAAGACTAGGGGGGGCGGGGGGAGGCGAGTCATCTCAGATGCAGTTCCAGGACGAGCAAAGCAAGCTGTCCAGCAGCACGGCACCGCAACACCCTGCTCGCAAGGCACCGACTCCAGCATGGGCTGAGCACGTGCGACGGCCTCCCCAAAGATGCTCTTGGTGCAGGTTTCCGCCTTTCTGAGGAGCTCCCCATCTGCACGGCCGTGCCTGGGGATGAATGGAGCAAGGCTTTCATTGCTATTTTCAACTTCTTAACTGGCTTCCTACCATGGCGAGAGCAGTCCCTCTCATTTCCTTGCTTTCACAGCCCCTTCTTGCCTCAACAGAGTGGGCACATCGAGTCCCAGGGGTGCAAGGCAGACCCTGGGAAGGAGAGCCCGCTCTGCTTACATCTGCAGGAATGCAGGATTTGGCCATCTGGAACCCAGACAGAAAACAGCTTTCAGCTGCCCCGCAAGGTCAAAGTCTCCTCAGGGTCCTGTCGCATGCACTTCTGGAAAGCCATCACTCAACCAGCCATCGCTCAACCTATTATCCAGCAAGTTTCCCACCACAGCCTGGGCCGTGACTCACCACAGCAACTGCCTTTCCTCAGGGGAATTCATGGCCAGTTCCCAGGAGTCAGTCTCACCCCGTTTCACCTGCTGCAAGCCACAGGGATAGCCGCAGCAGCAGCTCGGTGAGCATCCTTCCCCGCATCTCTCGCCAGCATGCTGAGCCCCGGCATGCCCTGCCCACATCCGGCTCCTGGCAAGCCAAACGCTGCTGCTGCAGCGCTGCCAATGCCACGCATTTGTACTCCTATTTTCTAACAATACTCCTGCAGGAGGATTTGCTGCATGCGATGCACTTAAAACAGCCTCTTCCAGAACTTGTCAGTCCCCCACTGTCTCCTTTTCCACTAATGATCATTCTGGATAGCTGCTTCTATGCTCTGCCTGCTTCTCGTTGGCAGAGGAAGGAGCCCTGAGTCCGGGGGTGCCAGAGGAATTTAAAAATACACTTTTAAAAGGCTGAGAAAGAAAAGGCGCTGGAGCAGCTCAGAAGTCAGAACTCAACTCTAAGAAGAGGCAGTAACACCACAAGCGCCTACAGGCTTGGGTGACCTCTCTGCAGCGTTCCCACCCCCCTCTTTCCAAGCTCCTACTTTTTTCCAGCCCCAGAAGTGCACTTCCAGCAAAAGGCACTCACTTCAGCCACCTCCACATAGAAGCCAGCCGTGGGGAGCCTGCCCCGTCCCCACCCCACGCTCCCCCCATGCCAGACCCAGGCTGGCAGGGCTGAGAACGCAGGGAGGAGCCCACCGACACGCACAAGAGTCCAGCAACCAGCGTGTTGGTTTGTGGTGGGATTTTCAACACCAGGGAAATCATTCAGTGTACAAGACCAAATTAGGGCATGGATTTTATAACCATCTTTGCTAGTGACACACTATACGACCTTGGGTAAGTCCCTCCATCCATCTTTAAAGACTCTCTCAGAGGAGTGCCACAAGACTCTAATTAGCAGCCCTAAAAGTACTCGAGATAGTTTGTCTCTCTTCCAAAATAACCAACTGCAGATGAATTGGAACAACCTTATTTTCAAATTCTGCAAGCAACTGGGATCCAGGCTGCTCCCAGATCAGTCACTTCAACAACATAATCAAAGTTAAATGTGCCAGCTGTGCATGAAGGATTTTAATACACTGCACGGACTGGAAAATAGCTCGAAGAACCAATGTTATATTTTTCCATGGCTGGGATGTCACTGTTGAGCAGCTGTATTATAATCATCTGCAATCAGCAAAATGCCTTTTTTTTTTTTAATCACTTTTTAGTCTGGGGGAAGAGAGCTCATTTTTATTTCTGTCCTACTTAGGAAAGCACCCTTGAATCCTGAGGCACCCACTACTACCAAGAGATCAGGCAACTACTACAGCAGTATAGACTGATCAAAACACCTTCAGCTGTCTACGATCAAACCCCAATTACACTGACAGGTTCCCAAGCTTTAAAAGTTGCACCCAGACAGTAACTGCTCACACTACCACCACCACCTCAAGAAACGGTACGCGCATTTCCACAAATCCAGCAAAAATCCAGCTCCAGTTGCCAGGATGCAGTTGCCTATCATCACGTATCCAAGACCTGGGACAGCTCCGGAGCCAAGTCCCTCCCCGGGGAAAACCTGAGCGCAGCCCAGCATCCTTCCCTGCAAAGGCCATCTCTGCACAAGCAGACGGGTCACAGCTGCAAGATGAAGCAACAGGGGAAGTCTTCCAACTTCATCCCTTACAAAAGGCTGAACCTCTCTTTGATATATTCTGCATATTAAATATTTACAAATAAAATGTAACATTAAAATATGCCCATACTTTGCAGAAAATGACAAGAAACAGGCTGACCACGCAAATAGAGCTTTGCCCTTGTAACTACCAAAATACTTTATAAACCTCTCCTCCCATTTCACCATCCTGCGAGGCTGTAAGTATTTTGCAAATGGGGACACACCAGGAGGATGCTTCACAAATAGCTTGCTGTCCTTCCTACCAGCTGCTCAGCAGTGGCGAGCAGAGCACTGGGATATAGCAAGTTGCCAGAGGTGCCCAATATTTTAAGGGATGTTATGCAAGACTGCCTGCATTAGCAGAGTGACAGTGATTGAGTTGACAGCAAGCATACATAAATGCCAAGGATCCGGCTACTTCCACTGCTGTTGGAGCTGCTCCAGGACTAGAAAATAGCTGTGAAATTCCCACTGCAGATGTGAAGATGAAACTTCCCCATGCTCTCAAAAAAACCAAATAAATTTCCAGCAAAAATCTGATCAAAGGTTTCCATTCCACTGCCTTTCCCAGGCCAAACTATTCTCTTGGACTTCACCATAAATTGTTTAAGAGCTTCAGCCCAAGCTCAAAATCTTACGAAATGCAGCTGCTTTGATAGCTTCCCAACTCATGGTAAAGTTTTCTTTACATGGTATCAGCAGTCAACATTCCTGGCAAACCCACATGGCTGCCAACTCCGGGAAGACATACGCAGCTATGTTCTTCCACTGCATATGAAAATACCCTCTGGTGAGTTTAGCACAAGGCTGTACCGACAGTTTAAGTCCTTCCCTGGCTTGTTCTTCTGAACTCGGAATAATCTGCTGCTGAAGTTACCAGATTTGCACTCCCAGCCTTGAGAAGCATCTCATATGCTTTTAAAACGAAGGCTCTGAAGTTGAACAGATGAAGCTGAACCAGCTTTCACAGCATGCAAGCAGCAGCTGCTTTTCCCACCAACTCTACCTGTAACCTCTACCCACGCTCCCTGCTTGATGGACAACAGGGTTCCCACAAAACTGCCACACTGTTTTAGCCACTACCAAGAGAGTCAAAAACACTGTCAACGCAGAATCACAGTAGAAAAACACCAATGCTAAAGCCAAGGCAACAGTCTACTTTCAAGGATGAAACAACATGCGAGGTTGCAGCTGAACTGGAATGGAGAAAATCAGACAGGTCCAGCCTTTTTGGTTTAGTCTTCCCTCCCTGAAATGACAGCCTAAATAGTGCAGTCAAAAACTGATCACAAGATTCAGACTTAGAAGTACAGCTTAACAATTCCTGCAGGCCAGAAGATTTTTGCTAAATCCCAAGGCATTATTCTTCTCCAGATTCTTCCTTTTCCACTTAAGACAGACTTCAGCTTGTTTTTGCAGACCTGAAAGAAGCAGCTCCTTTTAAATCCAGTGACTAACATCCTTCCTTCAGATCTCTGCCAAACCTTGTTTCTGCCAGATTTGAAGTGTCTTTGGCCTTGTTTTCAGCTTAACTAGGTTGTGTATTCTTCAACAGAAGTGCTCTAGAGTCCATTTGCTAAAGGTGTGATGTTACCACGTTGCTGGCATGAAATCCTACAGTTTAGCTTTATAGTTTGGTTTTTTTTTTTAATCGTTTGTTAGCCAATGCATTTCCACTTGTATTTTTCCATCAGACGTTTCTTAGTAGATATTAAAGAACAGAACAAAAGGAAACAAACTCAATACCCTCCATTGCTGCTATTTCAGCCAGCCAGTTCAGAGGCAGAACCTGGAGAAAATTACCAGAAGAAAAACAGAAAAAGAAAAATAAGGTTGGGGTTTTTTGGTAGTTTCCTGTAAACTGAGATATACACCACTGCAAAGTCAAGCATAGCACAGTAACAGCCTCTGCAGCTTCTATTTTGGAAGATGACAATCGTTTTCTGATGCTGGTTAAGCATGGGCAAGAATACCCTTGCCCATCATAAATGCACTGCGCACACAAATTGGGAACAGCAGCACCTAACACACATCTGCCATCAGCAACTGGACTGGGAGCTGCATGGCTAGGGGCTCATTTCAGGAAAGAGGAAGACTTATTGGTGTTTACAAGGGAAAAAAATAAAGATAATGAGCAATGACGATGCCTAGTTAAGAGAGGGTCAGGAAACAGAATCAGCAGAATACATATAGGTATCCAGACTCCAAAGTACCACACAGCCCTTCTACCCATGGCAGAAAGATAAGCGCTTAATTTGCTAATTCAGATTGTTAAACAAAGCTCCTTACAGGAAACACAGCGAACCGTATTTTTTTCCCCACTTTCTAACATTCCTGTTTAACTGTGGCACATTATTTCAACCTTAGATAAGGGCTCCAAAACGTAAGTTTGAGCAAAGCACGTACAGCTTTCCAGATCCCATCCACACATCTGTATGTATTTGTGGACCTGTGCAGTCTCCTGAGCCCTTGTTGAGGAACACTCCTGTTGTGCAGAGGCTCATCTCATCTCTCGCACAGACTAGACATGCTCTCAGTAACGCAGCTGTTGCTTCTGAGGTCATGGTCTCTACCTAGAAAAGGCAAGGCTTGACACTAGCGTAACCTCTCCTGGCTGTCCCAACTGCACACCAAAGTGAAGTGTGCCATTCAAAGCTTCTGGCTGTATTTGTTCAATGCACGTTCTATGCACATCCACCATGGCTGTTTGTTTTGCAATGAGTTATCTCCATTAAGATTCTCCTTAACACGGTCATGGAGCATTTACTGTTTCCTAAGCAAGCAATGTTCACTTTGTGCTCCATTTGGGACGCAGGGCTGTGCACACTCTTAGATGGACTACTGTCGCTCCTTTTTCTTCATCTCTTCACTGACACAACCTGTTAGGACGGTCCATCTTCCTTCCTTCTTATGAAAACTCATGTCCTGTTCACTATAAGGTTTCTTCTCCTCTAATATTCTGATCCAAATTCAATTTATTCAGATAAAATAATGGTGAGGTAAGGGAAAATTCTCACTGCTTGGGCTTGAATGGACTATTTTGTCGTTTCTGTGCAGTTTCTGAGGTATAAGGTTCCAAACAAGTGAATGAAAGTCAACAGCTTCCTGTGGCTAATTTGGCAGCCAACTGCATCACATCAAAAGAGCAGGTTTACATACTAATAAGGTCACTAGTTAAAAACTCAGCCCCTGCTCAGACACATTATGATCAAGTGAGTGTCTCTGGAACCAGGAAAAAAATTAAATAACCATTAACTAGATAGAAGAGAGCTGCCTCCTCACACCACCTACTACTTCAAAAATAGTGTATTACATGCAAGTTCATGCATGGAACCAGGCCATTTTAACACAAGGTATGCACAGTATATCTGACCTCCTGTAAATAAATTCCCTTTTAAGAATCCAACATTAGGCACGAGAGTCTATCATGGTGACATACAGCTTCCACATAATGATTCTGAAGGAGTGAATCCCCCTTTGTATCATTCCAAGGTATTTCTGTGTTTTTTAAAAGATGTTCAACTGTACAGATGAATAAAAGTTACTTCTAAGAGAAGAATTAGGACACATTTACAGTAGCACCTTTCCCCGTGTCACTTCATTCATAGAACACTGTGACAGAGATTTGCTGTTGCTGGATTTTATTTCCTTCTTGAATTTCACTGGTGTAATTCCAATGGTCAAACTGCATCTTCCAGAGAGACAAGGCAACTGCTTCAGAGCGGACGGAAAAGATGTCTCACAGGCTGGCTAGTACTAAAAATACCAGTAGGCACAGAGAAGTACAGGCTCACCAGCTAAAATCCGTTTCCCTGCCTCTCATGCACTGGGCTAGTCAACCAGAAGCCCTAGGATATTTGCAGTACGAGATAAAGAGCTAGTTCACATGAGCACAACTTCAACCTGTCTTTAAAACAAAGCTGTCAGAGGATCAGAGGATGTTATGTATGAATACCCGAAAATACACAATTATCAGAAGAGCCGTTATTGGCACGTTATTGGTACTCCTTTAAAGGAAAAAAATAATTACATGCAGGTGCTTCGGTCTTCTTTGTATGCTTTGTGATATATAAAATTACCTTTGGACAAAATAGTAAGAGGAACAGAGGAGAGCGTACCAGCTCAGGTAACCAAGGGTTTGGTAAATCGGAACTTAGTGCCTTTAATACTGAGTAAAATTGTGCACCCCGTGCAGGCTGAGCTGAGNTATGTATGAATACCCGAAAATACACAATTATCAGAAGAGCCGTTATTGGCACGTTATTGGTACTCCTTTAAAGGAAAAAAATAATTACATGCAGGTGCTTCGGTCTTCTTTGTATGCTTTGTGATATATAAAATTACCTTTGGACAAAATAGTAAGAGGAACAGAGGAGAGCGTACCAGCTCAGGTAACCAAGGGTTTGGTAAATCGGAACTTAGTGCCTTTAATACTGAGTAAAATTGTGCACCCCGTGCAGGCTGAGCTGAGTGATGGGGCAGGTTCTCCAGGGTACAAACACATTCTGGAACTATAACCACAAGCTGTGTTTGAGGGTGTGCAGATCAGGTTCAGCTGCAGTACAGCTACACTACTCACTGGTTTTACAAAAATATTATCAGTCTGTTGGTAACAGAGAATTGGAGGAACTCAGTGCTGCCCGCTACAGACTCCTCAGATTAGCACTTATTAAAAATTAATAAAATGGTTTATTTTATATATACATATGTTCCAAAAAATTTATACAGTTAAAATATCAAATTAGTGATCTGGTAACAATACTGTTCAAAATAATCTCTTTTGTATGAACATTAAAATACACGTTTTTAAAAGCGTTTCCTTTTAGTGCTTCCAAAGCACAGCGTGTGCCAAGGCCACCTGAAGAATCTCCGTCCTCCTCACAGGATGAAAGAGAACTGAAGTCGGGGACCTGGGAAGCCTCAGGTGCACTTTCATAATGTCTGCAGACAAAACAGAAGAGAGTCTGAGGTAGATTGTTTAGTGACCATCGGGTGGTAACAGTCACAGGGCTGTCTTTAGCTTTCATTAATACAATAGCAGTTTCTTTACTCTCAATCTACACTGAATCTCAAGTTTAAAGGCATGGCTAGCAGTTCTTGGGAACAAGACCCTTGTCTCTGTGGTGGCAACATGCAATTTTACCAGTGCAGGTGTTTCTGGGAGGGTTTTTTTTTTTTGGGAACACACGGGCGCTCTCCACGATGCAGACAGTGTGTGCATTTGACAGTGCCCCATTTTAGTGCAACCTGCTGCCTATAGCACGTAAATGTCTAATGACAGCGTTCAAATGAGTAAATTCTCATCACCTGCAGGAGGGGCAGCAATGGTTATTTTCTTCAGCCTGTTGAGCAAATAGCACCCTCCACAGGAAAAAAGCCACACCTTTCATAGCAAATCCTTAAGGTTATAGCCCAGCTTCTGCCGATAGAGGTTCTTAAAGTTAAAGCTCCACTGCTTCTTCTCAGACTGTGACAGTAAAATCACTTGACTGCCAAGATGGTGAGGGCAGCAGCTACATCCTCTTCCACTCTTCTGCGGCACAGCAAACTCATTCCTGGTCCATATTCGTCTGGCCGGTACATTATTATCTACTGTTGACATGATTAACTCTGTTGGGTAGGCTGTTGAACTCTAGTTCCTCTAGTATTCTCTCTAAGTGTTGTATTAAGACCCGTTTTTTAAACCTAAGGAAGAGAGGGAGAGCAATTTAGGTTTTTTCTTCCAAAAATAGAGTTGAACTGAACAAGACTATTCAGCCCTGACAAATCATATTACCAGAGGCTCTCTGTTTCCAGTATGGAAGAGCTTGCTTTATTTCTGGCATTAGAATGGCCAGAAAATGTAATTTAATACAGCTGCCCTTCCCCAACCCACCTAAAATTTTGGGTTAGCCTTCAGTAACAACCCGTCTCTTTATTTCACATTTAAACTTTAAGTAAAGACCATTTACAAAAATATAATGGTTGTTTGACCACTAAAACAACTATAATAACTGAAACATGTCAAAAAGGAAAACAGAAAATACTAGTACTGGAAAAGTTTATGATTTACTATCATGATCTAAATTAACATTGAATTTATGACTCCGAGTCATTTACAGCTATACAAACCTTGCTGCTTCCTTGATAGCAAATTCAATGAAATACTTCTGAATTTCCATAGGTCCTTGCACCTCCTCAAGAAGAGAGAAAATTTTTTCATAGTCTAAAAAAAGATAAAAATCCAACCATGTATTAAAAATAAATCTTGAAAATGCATTTTCAATAAAGCTTAACAGCCAAAAGAAAAAACAAAGCCCAGAGTTTCACACTTCTGTGTATGGTTATACATGTAAGGCAAGAAAAAAGCCTGCATTAGCTTTATGCACAGAAAGCAGGATACCAATAATCTGAAGCGTTACTTATGATCTGGTGTTCAAACATGGCACCAAAGAAGTAGGTTCTCTTTAAAAGCAGCAGCTAGAAACCTCTGCCCTCAGAAAATGCAGGCTAGGTAGAGAAGCCTCATATCTCCATGAACACAGTGCCATCATTAGCAGTTAATATGCATGCAGGGCCACCAAGCCCTGTTTTATCCTAGAGCTGTCATTTCTGAAAGCAGTAGTTAGGATTAGTTCTCTTAGAATGACTAATTATCAATGCTTAGTGTGAGCACAATTAATATGACTATCTTACTGGTACAAAGTAAATATATCCACTGCAAAAGAATGAATTGGATACATTAAACTAGAAACAAATAAAAAAGCCAGCATTGTTTCAATATTTTCCGTAGTTGAACCCAGCATGAATATATTTATGGTGCTGTGACTAAGAGCCTGCTCGGAGTGATGCAGCAGGCACAGAGAGGATATATGGTCAGAACTGTGAATATATGTACACATTTAACCCACTACTGCTTAGCTTCTTTTTTGATGCCTGCCTGAACTCTGCAGCAAGACAGGTGACTCATACTCAACATAGTACTATTTTTGCTCTACATCACCATTTACTAAACATGAATTTGGTGCAAGATTAGATGAACCCATGCAAAACAGGAAGCAAAGACATACCCGAGTAGGAAGTTTTAAAACATCTTAAAAATAAAATACAGATGCAGCACAAAAATGGCTTCATCTCTCAACAGCCTGTCTGCCACAATGATTATACGCCTCAACAAAATACTAAGTTTTAGGAAAGCAATGCAAGATCAGAAAAACAGAAGAGTTAAGAATACTCCATTATACTAATTACTGGCACTTGACAATGTATTAGAAAAATATTCAGTAGTTTAATTTGTAGAAATAATTCGCTCGGACACAGACCATATTAGGGACATCTGCCATTTAAGAAAAAATGGAAAGATTATGCCTATGGCAAATCCTACATTATAATATACATTAGCTGGAGTTTCAGGTTAGTGTTTTGGTTTTGATCCTGTATACAACTACAGGCAAAACATGTAAAAAGAGCCAAGGAGGCAAGTTACTTTTCCTCACAAACATTTTAGATTTTGGGGGTTATCAAACCTTATAGGAAAAAAGAAGAAAGTAATTTTTAGTCTTCAGTTCCTAAAAGTTCACAACAGTGTTCCATCACTAATTATGCTATCTTGCAAAAAAAAAAAAAAAAAAATCACTATTAACTCTTAAGATTCCCTTTCAAACATATGCCAAGATGCACCCTTATAGCTACATATGCCTTCGCCCTCCAAAAGAAGTTTTGACAGACACAGCAACAAAGTACACTACGCATATGCAAGGAGCAGTGCAGAGTAAGGCAAAGTCTATCTAGTCTCATTAGATCATCAGTAACAAAAATAAAACCTCTGAAAGGTGCTTTCACAGGGTACCTCTTATACCAGTTAACCTATCTTCAAGGGCAAACAAGGTCACTTGGCACTCAACTTCCCAAGCACTGCTGTCAACTTCAACTCACCTGCCCAGCATGTAAGAACTTTCTTCCTTTTTTGTCCCTTCATTGCTAATATGCAAGCAATCGGAAATTATTCAAAAATCTGAAGTTGTACGTATATTGAAAATAGCTAGTTATTTCAAGGAAAAAAGTCTTCTCTCTAGCACCATGTATAATATACTAATAAAAAAATCCCAACTTACTTCTTCCAGGTTTGCGAACCTCTTTCATCACTTTAATTTTGATATCAGCATTGTTTCCCTCCAGCATCATAGGTGTTATTTTAAATGAATTTGGCACAGATTCGGAAGTAGACTCCATCACCCGTTTTTGGTCATCTCCAGTCACACTGTAATTTAGAGGCCCTCGAACAAGTGCGTTGGTACCAGGTTTATGATCCAACCCATCTTCACTTAAACAATTGAATTCAACAGGTAGAGAGTCTAAGTCATTGGGTAACATTTCATCCTCTCCCATAGCAGCTGCAACCGAAGAAGCCATTTGCACAGGTAAGCCATCAATTTGCTTTTCCAGTGACTGACAATTTTCTGCTTTCTTCTCTCCATTCCCATCTTGGACAACACTGTTATTGGTATCTACAAATTAAAAATATACACCTTAGTAGTGCATCATCAGTATCAAAAAACCAAAAGGAAATAGTTCTGTATCCTTTCTTGTTTGAAGTACTGTGTAGTGATCATATTGCTATCATGAAGTCACCATTTTCTGTATTCCTATTGCAGTGTTATGACTTCTAAGTATGTTTTCCTTCCTTCCCCCAGCGCCAGCTAACAGTTTTCCTTCTGACTCCATTTGCTGCAATAGGTGGGTAAGAAAATTAGTATTTGTGGGAAAAGAAAACATAACCGTATTTTAACTTTTCTTCCCCACCACAGAATACACAAATGAGAACTAAAAGCTGATCTGAAATCCTTGCTATCTCCAAACCACCTTGGTGAAAGGTTTCAGTATTTTTTGTTTTAAAAAAAACAGTTCATCAAAATTATTTTTTTATTCCAGACTTCATTAGCTACAGCAGCAGCCTATTTTATCTAGGCCAACAAAAGAAACTCAGTCCCAATTAACACTAAGGCATGCATACATTCTGATATACCGTTTTGAATCAACTCAGAAAGCACACAGAGTTGGTTGGGTGGGGGTGGGGGGGTGTTTGGTGTTTTTGTTTGTTTGTTTTTAAAAACACACAGATTTTCCCACTTGTGACCTGCTGCTTTGCTACAACTCAATATACCTTTATTTGCTGGGATGCCTTTGAGGTTCAGATACGATGGGGATCCAGAAGCAGACGGCGGCCCTTTCCCACCAACGTGATTCGTTACGACAGGTGGTGACTGCGGCCGTCTCAACAGCGGTGACATGCTACGTCTTCTCTTTAGTGACGCTGGAGTATTGGGCTCCCCGGGACGCTTAATCTTATTCTGAGGCCCAGTGACAAATTCATCCGCTTCATCTATCATCATACCCTGAAAAGAAAAAAAAATTTATTTTTTTTTCCTTTTTAAAACAGTACAACTTAGAAATTGTTTCATCAATTCATCGACGGAGTAAGACCCTCTGTGTTAAGATTCAGGTGGCTTTCAAAAAACACTTTACAGCTCTCAGAACAGAGATACCTAATGTAAACTGTAACCAGAGACAGACCAGTGCCACTGTAAATCAGCATGATTCTTCACACATTTCTCTTGGACCATGTGAAAGACACCACTCCTTTCCACACGTGACAGAAGAGGTACACAGGTTAGCAACATACTGCAGTTGTTGGAGAGAAATTCTACTCACAAATTACTTCAAATCATGTTAAATATAAAGACACAGCAGATAGCGTGGCTCCTCCTACCTTCTTATCCTGTTTAAATGGATTGCCAAATGTATGAAGTCTTTTTGGTTGATCTGGGTCAATCTCCCGAAGGGGTGAAGGCATCATTTTCAGGTATTCCTGGTAATTTCCCATTTGAGCAACAGGAACACTATGAAGGCAGTCTGCAACAGAACAAGAGATCTTAAATTAGTCTACCTTAAAACTAAGGCAATACAAACTTCACACACTTCAATTGCAAGTGTTAGCACTTAAGAACTAGAAATGACTATTTCTTTTCACTACGGAGGAAGAGCTGAAGACTACAATTTTGGAAATAAGGCTGGCAAGAGTTGAGCTTCATTGCCAGAAAAAAAATGAAAAATAAGCAAGTTTAATCTCTATGCTAACAACTGCATCTTTAGACCACCAGCACCTAACAAGGGTAAAACAAAATAAGCCCCTCTCTACTTTAAGCCACCGTCACTATAAAAAACATGTCTACTGAACCTTATTGTATGGGAAAGCTCTCCCATTAAACTTATTTTTAAAATTCAAAGCAAGCAAGACATCTTGCATAACAGAAGGCAAAAATTTCCTCCTTTCGCCTTCAGAGTCAAGAAAAGGACACTCACTGACTCAACAAATGATGGAATGTCCACTTCTGCTCCCACACCCAGGACAGAAAACACAACTTCAGGAAATAAAAANCAAACTGTTAATAAGAACAGTGGCTACTTACCTTCATCCTGCCCCAAGATAAGCCTGTGTGTTTTCAGAAGATTGGTTCTCATTCTAGTTAGCTGGTCTAGAAGACTGCGACGAGGAATATCATATGCATTTCTGAATGCCTGTGGCTTCAAATCCTAGTTTTTCAACAAAACAAATAACTTTCAGTTAATCCACCAGTTCTTATGCACAGAGAAATTCCTCTATGAACTGTAATAATGTTAACTATTAAAAAAATTATTCTGAAGTAACTTCAGAGCTTCATAACTGGATACAGCAAACTCAGTGACTGTCTTTTCGACAAGACCTTATTCAGCATTAGTGCTTAGCATTAAAACTAAGCATGTTAATTCCTGGATGAACAACACTAGCTGTCTTTTGCAGAGATTGTCACTTAAAACACAGCCATCTTTGTTTACTACCATGGGATTGTCAGTGTCCCAAAAGCAAGTGCAAAAAATTGCATTTATTCTTCTCACTATTCATGCCTACGCTGCACTCTTCACAATTCAGTGAAAGTAATTCCTCCTTCTACACTAAATCCATAAAAATTACCCATTTAAAACAGATGAGATCAACTGCTTAATCATGCAAGATCACTACGCTGTTTACCTTGTTTAAAAGTCCTATGTGGAAGCCAGCAAATTCTTTAACATTCATTTCCGCCAGTCTCAGTGGAGATTCCCCAGTGATCCCTTGCAGCAGTTGCTTAAAATCCCTACTGTGTACCAAGGAGAGGCCACTGGAGTGATTTTTCACTTTTATTCCAATTTCTTGTGGAACTTTCTTACCCACTGAACCTATTATCCGCTCCGACTCTATTTTTGTCTAAAATGGAATCACATCATGAGTTAAAGAATCAGCAGACATTGCAGATTTCCAGTATAAAACACATAGTACATTAACAGAATAAAACTACAAATTTAGTTCCCAACTACTCAACAGACGGGAAAACTACCTACCCAGGGATACATTGGATTACATAGATTAGATCTCAAGTAGAAAGAAATCCTAATGTGCTAGCATATTGAAAAAATATTTAGCCAGTGTTTCTAAATTTATATGCCAGTAGGAGGTCTGTGAATATCCCTGATTTTGCTTCAAGTCTTGTGACTTTCTTTTGTGTCCCTGAAGAATCATCTTTAAAGGGAAAGAAAAAAAAAATAATGGAAGGAGGGATGCCTTAGGTTACTGTAACGTTGCATCTAAAACAGTATTATTCAGATACAGTAACAATTCCAGGTTTCATTTTTGAAACAACCCATGAACTAAGGTTTGCACTATATGTTTGCAACAAGGGAGAAAAGTCGTAAGAGAAATTTGCTTCATCAGTACGTTTCTAAAAACATACTGCTTCTCCAGTTAGCACAGATTTCTTATTATAGCTACAGATAATTTTACTGTATTCAGCTTTAACTGTATTCAAAGTAAGACCCACTTGCAAAACCTCCAAAAAACCCCAACCAACCAAAACCCCAAAACCCATAGTGACTGCAACCCACTTCCCCCAGGTCTCATCCTCTGCAGGGTTTGCTTCATTATCTGTGGGAAACTCTGAATTTAAGGACAGCAGGAGCACAGCAGAATTCTGGAATTACTTGTCCCTGTACAGGAGCTTATAATGCATCCAACACACTTAAACTGTTTCATGTGCTGAGAACGTCTGTGAAAACCACAGCAGCCATCTCAAGCCATTCCAACTGCATATTGCAGATAAATAATACGAATTTGCATATTATTAAGTTACTGAAATACCACAGGAAGTTTTATGTCTAATAGATATTCGGTCATTCAGAGGCTTTTGGAATGTATTTTGTGCATTCTTTAAGGCGGAGGACTTTTTTCTTTGTAATTTTAAAGGCTGCACTGCTTCCCCACTGACTTCTACATATTAAACTACTGTTGTAAGAACTACTCGTGCTAATGAGGCATGGCTTTCAGACAGTTACACCTGAAATGGCATTCTTGACAAAGAGAAAAAGATACGTAAGACTATTTCCCACCAGGTCACACTTAACACATAGAATGGATTTGACCTGAAGGAAACAGGAAGCTCAAATATAAAGCTTGAACTATGACTTCAATCTCCATGGACAAGAACGTACACTCTTTTGGAACATACACATTGCCAAGGCACACATGGAAATAAACATGAGACTGAGAGCAAGCCTCTGACTTCAGCTGTGAAGAGCAATGGCAAGAGCAGTCATAAATCCAATTAGTGATAATCTTTGGAGTTTCAAGGTCTAGCAGATACTTAAAATGTAGCTGAAGAGGTCTCCTTCGCGCTCCCCTCCACCACTTACAGAAGGCACAATCACTGGCTACAGAATCACTCTGGATTCATCCACATTTGCAGTGGAAATGCTCAATCTTCAATTATAATATATGCTGTACACCCATATGAACTCCCACAGGGATTAACTGCTTTATAATGAGATTACCACAAACTAAATAATCAACGCACTTCTAATTGCAAAGGTTTTATCAATACTACCTGTTGGCTGAGTTTTTTAAGGTAAGAGATAACACTGTAACTAAGTCCACAATCTAAATTATCTGATATCAGATTTGGAGCTCCCATCATCCTTAGGGCTTTCTTTAATGGCTATAAGGAAAACAAAATACACAATAGTAAGAGAATAAGTCTTTAAAAAAAAAATTTATAAGATCAATTACAGGAAGCTAAGGCACATGGATCAGTGCTCTAGCTTTTCCACTTTTGGCCACTAAAATTCAAGTCTATTCAGATAACATGTGACATGAGTTTGGTAGTCTAACTAGCTCGCCATGGACGTTATGCCACATTACCAAGACATCACACAGCGTGGTGCCACTGGCAATTTCCACTCAAAGGCTCAGTACCAGAATAGCCGGGATGATGCAAGTCCATATTGAGGTGCATTGTCCAAGCTACATGTAAAAGGTGACACAGTGCCTTCCCCCACCCTCTATTTGGCCCAGCCAGTTCTCTTAGTATCAGCTTCCCAAGTTCTAGCACTTCACCCACATTAATAAACAAATCTTCATTTTCCCTATCAAGTTACAAAAATAATGCCAAATTTGGTTTCCCTGAACAATCTGAAGTACTTTAGATCAAAGTATTAGATTTAGTATTTAATGAACAGAAAACACATTTAATATCTTAATATAGTTACTATTACTCAATACTACTAGAAATTTATTTATTTCTTAAAAATGTTTGACCTGATCTACATACCTCTGCAAAGCAAAACATTTACTACCTAAAATGTCATCATAATTATGTAAACAAAATTTACTAGGAAGAGGTATGATGCACAGGACTCTGGTCACACCAGCCATTATACGCAGGAGGATGAAATGAGAAAAGGAACATACCAGTAAGTAGTAAGGAGGCATTGTTTTTAAGTAGTTGTCAAAAGCCTGTCGCCACTTCAGATTTGGCTTAAGTTTGTGAACCTTAAACAAGTCATCTGCAACAAGGAAAACAACAAAAGAAGGTTTCATTTATATAGTCCCAGACTGTTAGCACTATCCAAATTCAACGTGCCAAGTTTCCCCCCCTTTTCTTCTCCCTCCACCCACCTCCCAATGGGGCTTCCCCACAAAAACTGTTCTTAACCTTAGGTTTGACCGATTGCAAATCCCCAGTCCTAGCTGCAGTAGACAATCCAGAACAAGTCCTCATTACAGGCAAACTTACAAGGTACACCAGACAAATACTGCACACAACTACCAGCAGCATGGAAGGTGCAACAGATCCACCTGTTAAGAGTTTCACCTCCCTTGCCTCTCTCTTGCATCATCAGGGGCTCCCTGTATCAGATTAAACCAAACAACATTCATTTGGTTCAGTTTCCATTTTCAGCCCAGCTTTCTTTTGTTCAACCTGTATGATGAATTCTGGTCTCCAGTAAAAACATTCTTGGGCATCAAAGGGAAAGGAAAAAAAAAAAATCAGAGCAGGGAATCTTTCTGGTCAGCTCTGCTGGACTCTGCTGACAACAGCAGCAGCTGCCCCCAGCAGGAAGGGGTGTACCTCCAGCCACACTGCCTGCCTCATGCCAGAGCAGCAAACTCTCCCACAGATATTGACAAGAGACAGTGATTAGCTACAAAAACTGCTGCCCTTTGAAAGAGGGGCAACCAGACAGATTACTTCCTTTGGATACTGTTTTAGAAATACCTTGCTTGCACTAGAGGTGTGCATATTGCCATTTAGGAATCACTGAGTTGAAGCACGTACCTATTTGCCGTACATGCTATAAACTGTAACAGTGGTCTCTAAACATCAGAAACGAACACAGTATCCTGCAATTTATCATTTGAAATTATGGATTATCAATTGAGATCAAGCTTCTCCTTAGTAGGGCTGTAACACGCTGGCAAAGTGAGGCTAATGGAAGGATATGCAGGACTGGAGAAAGGGATGTCCAAAAATTAACTGCGGAGAGCTGCAGGAGACAGAGATGCACAGAAGAGGGTGTGCGAAAGACAGATGCAGCAAGGAAATTGTTTTCTCCAGATTGAGCTTTCATGAAGATATATCTGGAGAAGAAAATTTGACTTGCATAGTATTCTGCACAAATCGAACAGATGTTAAGATACGATTTTCCAAGTTCTCATAGTCAAACCACACTTAATTACAGGTATTTTCCAATCTAAATGAATTCTGTATCACATATAAAAACCACACTACAGATGCTAACTGTTCTCTTTCCTGGCCTGAAGGAAGCGGGGTGCAGTTTGAGAGGACAAGTTAGAACTCCACTTAAAATCTCAATATACCACATGCTTAGCACTATTATCCAAAAGAACCTGTGATGATATCATGACATATGGCAAATATAAAATAACATCCATTCTTATCTTATAAGCCTATTAGCTTTTTGCAGCAAAATGGAAGTTAAACTATACCCCTCTCCCAAAATTCAAAATGAAAAAAAAAAAATTAAAATGTAAAATGTTCAATATCATAGTATGTCCTAATATTTTAAAATCTGTGAGTTGGTTATGAGTACAGCTTGAACCTTAAACCCCGTATCAGCACTTCATCACTGTTTCCCTTCCTGCACTGTGAAGGCGGTACCAGTATACAGCCCCTGCAGTTCAACTGCACAGCCACTCTTAAATGGCAGACGTTCATAATGCTCAGCTAGCTATAATTCTTAATCCACAGCATAGCTATAGTCTGAGAAGTCAAATGCAAAAGCACCTCCCTGATCTTTGCTATGCAAGTAAGAAGTTCTCAAATCTAAGCAGAGCTTCAGCAGAGATTTGTCTATTTAAAATGAGAGCCTCCCCACAGCACGAACTCACTGCAGGAACTCCTACCCTCTAAAAGGAAGACAGTCATGGTGGTAAACACAGCCACACGTTTTAAAGAGAACATCACCATCAACATCTTACCTGCCTCTATTGCAAGAGTTTGAGACATACATTGTCAGCAGATTGCAACACAGGCACTTGAAATGTACTTTTTCCACTGTGCCCTGGGCTGCACATAATCATTTATATAAATAAGCAAACAAACAGTAACCCAGTTAACTATGTCTTTCACAGATTAAATCCCAAACTTTTGTACAAGATAAAATCCAAAAGTGTTGAAAAAATCCTTTCATAACTCAGTTTTAATCCAACCTACTCGTTTTCAGATACTACTCTCTGAACAGTCCACTTAATGCAGAATTCTTTTTACTTCTAAACTCAGAGGGAGCTAAAAGCACTGGATAATTGGGAACATGGTATTAAAAACCACTAGGAAAGGGCCACAGGCTACAATTCCAGAGATCAGGTAAAACTACAGACAGAGCAGTTAAAGACTTTGCAACACAGTTTTAAATTATCTACTTCAGACTAATGTATAAAACAAACAAACTGTGACAAACAGGATACCAATACACATCTTTAATACCCACTACCACATAAGGGGACTTGCTGCACTTTCAAGCTCAGTGAACAGTTAAAAAAAAAAAGAGCATGAGAGAGAGAATGGTCGGCATGTAATTTTAGTAGTTCAGCTGGAGCCTAATTGCAAGAACAGTTCATGTGACAACAGTCTAGTTGCGAGTGACAGCTTGCACCATGTAACCCAGAGTGAAAACTTACACTTTAAAAAAAAAAAAAAACACCATTCACGTTAAATTCCACCTGAGCAAGTACACCACCATTCCCTGTTGACTCCTACAATTTTCTGAGCTTTCTAATGCCTCTGCACTAAGAGATACACTCCTTTGTTTTAAGCAGTAGAGACTCATGATTTTACATTCATGGAAAGCAGTATCCTTCCCTGCAAACAATCTAGCCAAAAATAAGGCACTACAACATAAAATAGTAAAATCCACCATTAAAAAAGGTATTGTGGCACTTTTTTTCCACTGATACAAAATGTTTGGCTCTCCCTCCCAGTGCCACAGCTTGCTATGTTCACATCTGTGAGAAAGACAGCCCTTAGCTTCCAAAATAAAAATCATTACTTGCAGGTTCTCTCAAGGAGCCTGTAAAAGCATAAAAAGGAAACTGTCCATGCTGCAGTCCTTCACGGGCAGACGTTTTCTAAATGCTCATTCTTCTGTGTATTCAGACCCACAGAGAAAGGGTATTAACCACCTTCTCATGGTATTTTCATCATGGCTGTTTCACTACTGCTTCTGCTGATGCTCCCAATGAATAATCACTTCTATTGCCCAGCAGTGCCTGCCCTCCCACTAACGCAGCTAAAATCAGCCAAGGAAGCATCTTAGGCAAGGCAGGAGCATTCAGAAGTATACCTCATCTTTGCTAAGCTCTCTCTCTAACCCCTCATTTGGCTTCTACTTTATGAACTTGGCTGTACGTTTGTTTTTAAACAGAAGAATACCTGAAGTGCAATAGCTTTGCTAGTATCAGATAAAGGCAATAATCCTTCAAGAGGAAATTTCTATAATCCATGGGCCGAACATATTAGGCATCAAAGTATGTCAGCGTCTGTCTGTGTAAAGTTCTGTCTTCAGAAGTCTGCCTCACACTGAACAAAAAAAAGACAAGAACTGCACCCCACCTCCTCAGTTCTCAGAGCAAACCACCAGCCATGATGCCTCTCTAGCCTTTCCTATGAGAGCAAAAAGGAGCTGCTCAGCTGCAACAGCACATCCCACATGGTCTGTCTTACCTCTGTAAAAGATCTAGAGACCAGAATTTTTGTCAGACAACCAATTCACCATAGTGTATGGGTCAGGTTAACACATGGACTATGCAGCTTCACTGGTTTATGAAGTCTCATTAATTGGCTCCTTTCCTTACAAAGCTTCAGGTTCTAAAAGCAGACCCATTAAGTTACAAGCTAGGAGAGGCTACAGCATTCCCAAATCCCCTCTTGCAGAAACCAAGATATAAATCATCAAATCTATAGGATGTGGTACAATTTACCTCCTTCAGTCATGGACCACTATGACTTGTTTCAGTTTGCTCAAGTTACCATCTGCAAGCTTCCTCATGCATGACTATCTTACCTGTCTTTTAGGGCTGTCTCTTACCTTATTTTCCAAAACCAGAATTAAAACCTCCCTTGCCCAAGAATGGAGGAGGAATACAAAAATGCAAGAAAAAAAATTCTTAAGCATCTTGTTATCTGTTTGTAAGGCTGAATACATGTAAAGCCACTTGATAAGACATTACAAACAATACAGTTGTAAAGTGGTTTTGGCTTTATCTGAAAGAGTGACTAGAAGGAAGGGAGAGAAATTATCCACAGTACTATCCCAAGGTAAGTCCCAGTCCTCCAACACAATATTCTACCAGTAGGGCAGTAGCCACTAGAACCTCGCTGACGCACCAATATGGGTGGTAGTGGCTCAACAGAGAAGACTTCTCTTGGGCTTGGAAGTTCTCACATCCTTTTTAATCTGCGTCAGAGTAACAAAAGATTGGTTTTACACATGCAAATCAGTCCTCTACTGAACTATCAGTATCTGCTACTGGTATGCATTAAGACAGACACAGGGGGACGGTTTAAAACCAGAAACAACCCCTAGCTACCTACAGAGACAAACACAGAGCCAGTATTTTTTAAAACGTCTACAAATAATTTAGCAGGTATGCTGCTTATCATCTTAGTAATTTTCTGTACTGTCAANGGTAAGTCCCAGTCCTCCAACACAATATTCTACCAGTAGGGCAGTAGCCACTAGAACCTCGCTGACGCACCAATATGGGTGGTAGTGGCTCAACAGAGAAGACTTCTCTTGGGCTTGGAAGTTCTCACATCCTTTTTAATCTGCGTCAGAGTAACAAAAGATTGGTTTTACACATGCAAATCAGTCCTCTACTGAACTATCAGTATCTGCTACTGGTATGCATTAAGACAGACACAGGGGGACGGTTTAAAACCAGAAACAACCCCTAGCTACCTACAGAGACAAACACAGAGCCAGTATTTTTTAAAACGTCTACAAATAATTTAGCAGGTATGCTGCTTATCATCTTAGTAATTTTCTGTACTGTTAAGCAGAAAAGGGGCCAGATCTGCTTTCATGTTTTATGTATATTCCACAGAACTTAATTCCACCATGCCTTAGAGACCAAGGATAAACGTCCTGGAATGAGATCTGAACGCAACACTTTGTTATGTGTTTGTGTTAACAATATGGAATGCACAGTATTTGCGTTCTAGAGAAAACATCCGCTTTACAACTCAGGCAACATGGGAGCTCTGCATTTTCCTTTAAACAGCCTTCAGAAATCTAAGATGTGGGATAGAAGGTGAGTAAACTGCAGAACAGCACTACACATACTGACAAATGCCTTTCTCCAAAGAGTAGCAAGAGCTTTTACATCCCTGCAAAAAAGGCAGGGGGAAGACAAGAGCTGCCAGGTAAGACACAGCAGAACTGCAAATGTCAACATCAAACGGAATAGGGAAATTCACCTCGTATCAGTGAGGGCTTTTCAGCTAGTGGATCCGCTGCAGTAATTCAGTAGCCACAAACTCTCAGAAACTCTAATTTAGTCTAGAAGTATTCTACCTGCACTCTTTGGGACAATTATTAGGCTCCATGGATGACTATATAAGACACATTCAAATTATCAGCAAGCACAAATTTCTTTTTTTGGTTATGACCAGGATTATGAAAAAGCATTCTGAACTGTGTTGTGGGTTTTTTTCTAGAAATGAATGGAAAAAGTCCTCTGTAAGACAGTAAGAGTGAATGTTAATCCTCTTGATCTCCACTGTTATTCTGTATCACTAAACACACACACAAAAACCAGAACAAAAAAGCCTTACAGCATCTGCAACTAAAAGGGTTAGTAGCACCCAGAAATCTCTTCTCTCTGCCATTACCTTTGTGCCAGAACCCTAATAGCCACAATTATTATGACAGTTATTCACACAGCACCTTTTCGTACCATCTTTCCTGTAGAAAGTAATTTCATTGGGGGAGTGAAAAAAAACACTGGTCCTTTGGGCAGGGAAGAAATGTAGACTGTTTCACTGCTCAATTCCTTCTTACTGCTCTAAACTGCGTCAGAGAATTCCCTCTTCCCAACACCCATGACAAACACTGCATTTGATCTTCCAGTAAAAAATTAGCTGCTACAAGAGCAACTGCAAAACCTG
>VYZW01026271.1:4066-57795 GCA_013401315.1 Balaeniceps rex
GATCACCCTGGTGCTTCCCATCCTTATATTCCTTTGGGCCATGCTGTCTGTTCCTCGGCCAAGCAAACGTTTCTGGATGACAGCCATTGTCTACACTGAGGTATGCTGCTGTTTTTGCAACCCCATGTCTAAAACAGAAAAGTTAAGTTGTAAGCTTTGCATGGTCTCTTTTCTGGTTTTGATCTCTAGGATCAGGGGCCTCTGGCCCTTCATATTAATGTAAATATTTGCTAAAGTCTTCAGCAATTTTTGTGGTATGAAAAGGTCTTGTTTGTGTTTTTCTTCATTGCAATGAGTAATATCCTTCCTGGCATGTAAGGCAGCTATCACAAGAACGGACCATTTGCAAACAGCTAGTATATAATTGGTAATCAAGAGACAGTATACACTGCTTGTGGTATCTCAGGTACCACTGAGCATCATCTGTTGGTAAATATTGATTGACTTTATTACTGAGGAAATGTGAACTGTTGTTCCTCTGTAGCAATGAATATACTTGTTTATCTTCTCATAAAACTGACAAAGTAGTCGTATTTCTCCCTTCTTAATGTCACAAGGCTATTATATCTGCCATGCTTATAAAACACCCCAGGTGTGTTGTGTTTCTGAACAGGTGGCCATTGTCATCAAGTACTTCTTCCAGTTTGGCTTCTTTCCTTGGAATAAACATGTGGATTACACAAAAGATAAACCTTACCATCCACCCAATATTATTGGCATCGAGAAGAAAGAGGGTTATGTGCACTATGATCTTGTTCAGCTCCTTGCTTTATTCTTCCACAGATCCATTTTAAAGGTAATCTGAGTTCATGTAGTTTCTTATTTTATATTTAATTTTTAGTTTTAATGTTTCTAGTCACTCATGTGATATAGGAAAGTCACTCATTTGGATATTAGGAAAAATTTCTTCACTGAAAGGGTTATCAAGCGTTGGAACAGGCTGCCCAGGGAAGTGGTTGAGTCACCACCCCTGGAGGTATTTAAAAGACATGTAGATGATGTGCTTAGGGACATGGTTTAGTGGTGGACTTGGCTTATGGTTGGACTTGATGATCTTAAAGGTCTTTCCCAATCTAAGTGGTTCTATATGATTCTGTGATATCCCAACATAATGAATTTGCCTTCCCCCTTGTGAACACATGACTGAGCTTAGCAATGCCTGTGATAAATACTGTGACAGAAATACGAGGCTGAAATGCTCTCTTCTTCTTTTTCCACTAGTGCCATGGATTATGGGATGAAGACGAGAAAGGGGACAGCTCCAGTAATAAAGAGGATACTGATGATGAGCTCTCTCTGACAGGAGGCAGGAGAGACTCTTCTGCCTCTTTGAAATCTGTCAATCTTGCAGCATCGGTAGAGTCCATTCATGTCCACTTCCCCGAGCAGCAGACCGCCATCAGGAGGAAGAGCTCTAGCAGCATATCACAGCTTTCGCACAGGTCCAGCTTCTCCTCACACAGATCTAAGAGAGGTAAATGTCACGGCATTTCTGGGATTTGAAGAGCAAACATTCATTTCCCATAGGATCATCCTCCTGAAACCTTGTGCCGGTTGCTGTGGAGATCTCGGAGGCTACTGAATGCTGCTGCTCCTCAGTGAGGAAATAGGATATGAACCAAAGTATCTTCATGTTTGAAAACACTCCAAGCCTTCTTAAAGTTCAAATGGAGAGCTGTACTTTGTGATTCACTATGTTTTTAAAATGACATTATCCAAAAGCTGGGAAAGGAATGCTCAGTGTGGCCCAGATCCAGAATTTCTGGTTCAGCATAATCTCCAGCTAGAGGGAATGCAAAGCATATGTATTTTTTGTATCTACATTTGATGATACTTGAAGTGAGAAAAAGTTTTGATTAGGTATATTGAAACAGATTACCTATCCCATCTTGTAAAAAGGACGGGCTTACTCTAGACTGAGTCAGATCAATCAAATACTTGCCTTTATTACTAGTCTTCTCTTTTTGTAGTTATTAATCAAGTTTTGATCTGCCAGTGATTAAACCTTTACTGGATGCTCTCAAGATTTCATCATATTGGAAAAAAAGCATAAGAATTCATTTCAAAGCTTCTTTCAAAAGCGGGACTCATATATGGGATGGAAGT
Organism: Balaeniceps rex; assembly: GCA_013401315.1. Classification (NCBI taxonomy): domain Eukaryota; kingdom Metazoa; phylum Chordata; class Aves; order Pelecaniformes; family Balaenicipitidae; genus Balaeniceps; species Balaeniceps rex. The sequence goes on from VYZW01026271.1 coordinate 6,173, forward strand.
CTCGAGATGAATTAATTTCTATCTTTTGTATTTAAACTTTGATTTTGAATTAGCTTCTCTTTCCCTCCTTTTTTTTTTCAGGGAGTACCAGTACACGAAACAGCAGTCAGAAAGGAAGCAGTGTGTTAAGCATCAAGCAAAAATCTAGAAAAGAACTTCTTATGGAAAAGTTTCGAGAACAAATGATCAAAGCCAAGGCCTTTACAATTAAAAAGTGAGCAATGTGAGGAGTTGTGTGGGCTTGGGGGGAGGTTCCAAACAGTAAAGTGGTAAAACAGCATTTTAAGGAGAGCAGGTTACTACTACTGTTCATTCAGGGGGATGACTGGGTACGTTTACGGTTCATTGTATAAGGATGCTTTCACTCCAAGTCCCACCAGCTGAACATCAGACAAATCAGAAGTTGTTCAAATAGCATCTGCCTGATAAAAAAACTAAATATCCTGTGTAAACTTGGTTGGCTATGTGTATTTCTACTGAACACATGCTAATACAGTAGTTTAGAAGCAATCAGAACAAGGGACTGGTGTCTGTGAAGCCCTGTAAAGGCTGTCAGAGTAGATCTTAGATATCTTTAGAAACATTAATCATATCACACCAGCCATTCTTTTCTTCAGTGCAAGTTACAGTGTTGTTAAATCACATTGCGGTCTATATTGTTTTAGGACTCTCCAGGTGTATGTGCCCATCAGACAGTTTTTCTACAATCTTATTCATCCAGACTACAGTGCGGTGACTGATGTTTATGTGCTGATGTTCCTCGCAGATACAGTGGACTTCATCATCATTGTGTTTGGATTTTGGGCTTTTGGGGTATGTCACAGAGGCATCTATCTGTAAATCCTCAGTAGGATTTACATGCTGTAGATGCTAAGTATCATGTGAGTGTCCTCCTTCCTCGACCACGCTGTTATATTTTCCTTTTCAGAAACACTCTGCAGCAGCAGATATCACCTCTTCATTATCAGAGGACCAGGTCCCGGAGGCATTTTTGGTGATGGTGCTCATTCAGTTTGGTACCATGGTGGTAGATCGAGCACTGTACCTCAAAAAGACTGTCATGGGAAAGGTCATCTTCCAGGTCATCCTTGTTTTTGGAATACATTTCTGGATGTTCTTTATCTTGCCTGGAGTGACAGAAAGGTATAACCCTTATAATCAGACAATATGGGTTGAATACTGATGCCCTACCAAGTTGTTTGTGTTTAAATTTGGGATGGTTATAGCTAAGCTTTGGAATCATGAACAGGTTTCTTCTTGGTCTCATTTCTAAAGCAGAATGTTGGAGTGCCTTTCCACAGCAATAACTGTGGCCAACATAAGTTTGAGGAAGAATTAATTATTTAAGTATGTACAGAAATATTCTCCACTTAGGCCAAAATGCAAGCAGGTGAAAGAGAATTTGCCTGTAATTGAGTGATTAGAGCCCTCGCCTGAGACAATGTTGGCCTCTGATTCAGTTCTCTAGTCCCAAGACTGCTGCACTCTGGTTTAGAGGAGTGAGTAGAAAATGTCTCTCTCAGAGTAACTTATAATTTAGCATTTTCCAGGAATGTGTGAACTGTGGATTTAAATCTCTTTAGACTGAAGTCTGTCTAAAACCTGTGTCTCTTCTGAAGAGCAGAAGTTCTCCTCCCCTGCTCCTGCCACATGGCTGTGGAGGCGATGTGGAGGTGGTCACCTGCTGCCTGAAATCTTGTATCACATGTCTGGTCAGGTTCACCCCCAAATCTAACATTTCTCATTGCATGGCTCAAGACAGTTATCACCTCAGTCTGCACTGCAGAGGTGTTAAGGTTCCCTCTCTAGTGCTTGGCTAACTCCCCTCTTACATAGGACTTCAAATTGCCTTGAAGTATTTATCTCACTCCATTGACTATACAGGGAAATTAAGTGTGTCACCTGGGCACATTACACTTCGTTAACAGTCAAGTTATTTTACTGGGAAAAAACAAAATAGGTGCATAGTGTAAAGAAAGACTGAAAGGTCTCATTTCCTCTCAGAAACAAATGTTTTATTTTTCCTCAGTGTGGTAGCAATTGTGCCCCAACTTGAAAAAAAAAATGTATTTTGCAAGCGGATCTCCTATCTACTGCACGTTGAGAATTAATATGAAACTTTTGGCTTCATTTGGTCTCTTGAAAGGCAATAAAATTGTTTTGACTTTTTCTGTGCTTTTATGAAATTTATATCAAATTGTTAATCTCAAATCTGCATCTGAAACCTCCTGTATTCTTTCTAAGTCAGGCTGATTCTTAGAAGCCACAGCAAATTTCTTAATGAAAATAGTTTTGTGGGATGTGATTGAAAATATTGGATCATGTCTGGCTCACAAACCCTGTCCATCATGAGGCATCTCCTGCAGTTCCACCATGCTATTGAACTGCAGTCAGAAGTGGCACATGTTCACCAAGATGGTCAGGGGGATGGAGCACATGACATGTTGAGGGAACAGGGTTAGTTCAGTGTGGAGAAGAGAAAGTGAAGAGCTGTCTTCAGCTGCCTATTAAGAGGGCATTGAGAAGGAGCTAAGCTCTTCTCAGATAGGACAAGAGGCCACAAGTTGGAAAAAAGGTAAATTCCAGTTAGATATGGTGAAAAATCTTTTCACCATGATGGTAGATGAACACTGGAGCAGGTTGCCCAGACATGTTGTGGGATCTCCATCCTCAGAGATTTTCGAAACTCAGCTGGACAGGTCCCTGAACAATGAGGTGTAATTAGACCTGATTCAGGCAGGGGAGGGTGAAAAAGATGATCTTCAGGGGTCACTCCAACTTAAATTCCTGGGTGAGTTCATGACCTTGCAGGTGCCCCTGTGAACACAAATAGCCATTAAAGCTGCCTAGAATCAGTCCAGATGTCAAGAGAAGCAATGTCTACCCAGGGCTCACAGAAGGATGTGCCATCATGGGGGCTGAGGGCAGACTGGCCTGTGTTGGGCAGCAAGGCACCTCTAGCATCCGGAGGGAGAGGACACTGCCCCAGAGCCCTCACTCTTTGGGAAGCCTATTCCCAGTCTCTCCCCTGTGGCCCTGAAGTGACAACAGATGCTGTTTATAGACTTTCTCATCCAGCATCTTTCAAATACTGTATTAACCCTGCAGTGGGGTCAGAAACCAAGGGATTTTCACAGAATCTCAGGAAAGGGAAACTGCCAGGAGCACAAAATATTTCAAGCTAATTTGGTCATACACAGATACAAAGCTCATCATTTTCCTTTATCTGTCTTTTCCATTACAGGAAATTTAGCCACAACACAGTTGCCCAGCTCTGGTATTTTGTGAAATGTGTTTATTTTGGCTTATCAGCATATCAGATACGCTGTGGATATCCAACTCGTGTTCTTGGCAACTTTCTCACAAAAAGTTATAACTATGTTAACCTGTTCTTATTTCAAGGGTAAGTCTAGACCTACTGCCCTCCTCCTTTCTTGTGTGAAATAAGGTTCTGTTATCATGAGATGCTAGGGTTATTCATGACTTCTTTTCATAGGCCGCTGGAAATGAGACAGTAAATTTTGCACAGCACACTGTCTATGCCATATGTCCCCTGTAGTCCACAAAAACTCAATTTCAGGAATGCAGATTTCAGAAAAATCAGTCTCCCACTCTGAATCTAGAAGTGTGACATACCAGTCAGCCATTCACACATTGTGATAGAAAACAGGTAATGTTATTTGTTCTGCATTCCTAAAAAGTAGTAAGGCATCAAACCCCAAAGAGATCTTTGGAGCAGGTCTACAGGCTCTACCTCAGCCGGTGAGAAGAATAAAGTGAAAGACAATACACATGAGAAATAAGAGCTATGCATCAAAACATATTTCCTTTGTGTATCTTTTGAGAAGTGCTGCACATTTGAAACTCTTCAGGAATTAGGAGTCTTAGTGCAAGTAACAGGCACAGCGTCACCTCAGAGTGAAAGGTGGTGTTAAGGAGGTATACCCCACCCTCCACTCATGCTGTTACCATGATGTTGTTATTAAGCCAGTTCAAAACATATACATATTTCACAGAAAAGCTGGAATAATTTCAGCCTTCTCCCAGTATTTTCATTATGGGCTTGTTGCATTCCAGTAGGAAAAGTTACAGAAGAAAGCTTTCTTCACATGAAAGAAAGCTGTCTTTATGACCTGGCCAAGCAGAAAAGTGTGGGACTAGTAAAGGGAATGATGCACTTTGAACAGCTGCTATATGCATGTTGGTTTCCTGTTAGTCCACCTTCTTCTGCTGCTTAATCCTTAGTCATAACGCCCAATTTAATATGCATATGAGGACTGCCCACCTGCTGCAAAGAATCCGTGCGCCACTTGGTGTAAGGAGGCATAAAACAAATTCCCACCATCCTGTGGAAAGGATGCTCCTCTACTCTGCTCCCAGGTCAGAGGAATTTGGGGATACAAGAAAGCCTCTCTTGCACCATTCCATCAGTGGCTCAATCACAATTACTGGGCATAATGATGCAAAAGCGTGTTTATGGCCTGACAAGGAGATCTAGAGAAACATGAGCTATGGCAAAAGATACCACGCCCAGAAATACCAGTACTAGCCATGCAATCTCAGGATATGATTGTATTTGTGTTTGCAAAATCTCCCATTAAACTGTCTTTTAACATTGGCTTAATTCTCCCCCTTGTCATATATACACTTACTGCGCTCGTTTAATGTGATCCCCCCCATTTCTGATGAGTTATCTGCTGTGGTCTCCCTTCAGGTTCCGCCTCGTTCCCTTTTTGACCGAGCTGAGAGCAGTAATGGACTGGGTTTGGACTGATACCACTCTCAGTCTTTCCAGCTGGATCTGTGTTGAAGATATCTATGCTCATATATTCATCCTGAAGTGTTGGCGAGAGTCAGAAAAAGTAAGGAAGCCCCATATGAGTGATCCAGGCCTCCTCTCCCCCATGCAGAACTGAAGAGAAATAATCACAAGTCCCTAAATAATTGGGAAATCCACCATAAAGACAGTTTGTTAGAAGATACACCTGGTGTTTATGTTCAGAAATATTCAGACTATTGGGTACTTTATGTTAGTTGGCAGTCACTGCAAGTGAAATTTCAAATGGCTTCTCTTTTGTGCCTAGCTGATTTTTCCACCGTTAACGTGAACTCCACAAGCATGTGCCTGCTAGCTTAATTGCACGCCTGAGTTTCAAGGCCAGGGTTGAAAGCCCTGGTATTCACACAGGCTCACTTTGTCCATAACAACTAAATGAGTAACCCGCAGTAGCAGGGAAACTGTAGCTGAAGAGAAAGGTCGGTAGAAGGAAGAGCTTGTGCCTTCACGGTGTAGGTCCCAGGGCCACCTGGTTCATGTAACCGCAGAGGGAACTCAGCTGGCTCCTTTATCTTGGGAGAGTCCCCCCACATCCAGAACTGAACTGCAAGCCAGATAAACCCACCATTTGTCTGACTGAAATTTCAGCCTCTTTAAATCATTTAAGCTTCAGTTCAAATTAAACTTGCAAATTCTGGATTCCTTATAACCGCTATAAAGATTGCAACCATATGCTTGCTTATTTTGCCAATTTGAAAAAGAAATTAAGCATTCTTTTAAGAATGACCCAACCAGTCAGAAATTGTACATCTGCAATGAAACAGCTGTATTTTTAAGTGTTACTGACGTATTTCTCTTCTATTATAATCCTGTCTCTTAATGGCAATTACTTTCCAAGTATGTCACTTAGATTAACTCAGAGCTGAAGTGCGCACAAATCTTGTATATAGGCTTTTTCTGTATGACTTCCATTTCTACCATGAATGGAGTGTCATCAGAGGCTTCAGGAGTCAGAGAAATAATAATCCAGGTCTACTTTGACTATCCATCTCACTGGATTTTTTTATTCTACAACAGGATTACTCTGCATTATATGTAGCATAGATCTGACGTGGGAAGATTTCCACGTCTAAGCTAGCATGTGTGTGCTAATGCCGTGTGGCAAAATAACTACCCAGGACTTTACAAGTGGTGTTGTTGAGTGTTTGATTCTCTCTGTCTCTCTCTCACATTGAGTGGTACGCCTAAGTACTTTGACTGCTAGAGGCTCTCTGAGCTGTTCTGTAACATCATTAAAGGTGCCTGACCTAATCTCATACAGACAAATAATATACCCTGGTGATTTTGATACGATATTTTAATGAAAACAGTATTCTGTAGTGCAAAACAAATGAATGCTTTTGAAAAGTAACTAATTTGTTTTAAATATAGCATTGTATTACAAATTTAATATTCTCCTAGGGCTTTATGGATTCATGTTGTAAAGCAAGAACAATTTCCTGAAAGCCAGATTCCTGGCGTGTGTTTGAGGTGCAGTGCAATACAATGCATCTTTATTTTGCACATGCAGTATGCAGTGCATGAAAGACGGGATCCTAAAACACTATGTGGAGTTGAATCCTATAAGAGAATACACCAAAATAAATTGCAGTGATGGTAAGGCATTTTACAGGATGGTGAAGCTATTAAAGTATTCAATCATGAGGCCAATAACAGGGGGCGGGAATTACGGACAAGGCAGAACAGACGTGCCGTGCGATCTGCTTTGAAAAGAGAGGGATAAAGGCAAAGCCATTTTTGGTCTTAGAAGCTAAGAAAGGGAAGGATGTTACATCTGCAGTGTCAAGACTTTAGGAACAGCAACAAAACTTTAAACATGATTTAAATGCAGTTGGCGTGGGATTCACTAGAAACAGATTGGATCAAGCTTGTGAACAACTCATAGGAATACTGTATGTGAGGTGTGAAATGAATGTGGAGGTAGTGCAATATCAGACAATTCTACTGATTGTGCATGTCAGTTGCTGGCAAACAAATTTATTTTTTTTTCCTCTGAAATCCAGTTTGCAGCATTTCAAGCTCTGTGAGAGGAATTCTGCTTTAAGGAGCTTTGAGATAAAACCTTTTGGAAGGACAAATACAAAGAAAGTGGGTCACTCCCAATATAATTTTTTTTAACAAATTGTTGTATCACTGTTGCTGCTATTATTTTACGTTTGGTTCCTGTGAGTTCATGCTTGCACTCATTCAGGCAAAAAATTCAAATTACCCTACACAATTTTTCCCTTCTTTATGGTTGTGAAGAATCAAAACCACAGAGTTTTACAATATTTTTCACACCAGACACACACTTGACATGGGTTCATTTGGCACTTTTCTCTGTTTTCACCAGAAATTCAGTGTCTATGCAGGTTTGGCTAAAAATCTCAAAATAACTGGCCTGACAATGGGTAGCAAATTACCACAGAAGATGGGAAACCTTAAGATTGTTATATATTCACCCATCAAATCATACCAAGTGTACCTCTGATAGAAGAGACATTACCATGTTGCTGTTTGCTTTTGCAGAGATATCCCCAACCAAGAGGCCAGAAGAAAAAGAAAGTTGTGAAGTATGGAATGGGTGGCATGATTATCGTCTTGCTGATTTGTATTGTCTGGTTCCCACTGCTCTTCATGTCTTTAATCAAATCTGTTGCAGGCATCACCAACAAGCCTCTAGATGTATCAATCACAATAACTCTAGGAGGTTATCAGGTAAAAAAGAAGAAAGACTAAAAGCAAACTCTGGTTTTGCACTGTATTTCCTTGTGCTATTTCTTATTCCCTTCATTGAATTGAACTCTCCTGCCTTATGCAAGAGGTGAAGCAAGCTCCCACAAATGATCCCTTTTGGGTTTAAAAACACGTTAGTTTATCACCGATGTAAAATATTATCTTCATTTGCAAGTTAAAACCAGAACCTACTGGCAGTGGAATCTGAACGAATTATCCTACATCAGGTACACTCAGATAACTGCCTACAGGTCCACATGGTGAGTATAAGATAATTGGAGGTAGCTTGCTTCTCAGTGGAATAAGATCATAACCTTCTCCTGTTGAACTGAGTGCCATAATTGTCTTGGACTGTGGTGCACAGGATGCTGTACTGCGTATGTAGCAGCTGATGTGAAGTGAATGTGACAAGTGTGTGTTCTTTTGTTTCCCAGCCTATTTTTACAATGAGTGCTCAACAGAGTCAGCTCAAGGATTTGAATCAGACTGATTTCAGTGCGTTTCTGGGAAGCTATAGGGGTAACACTGTAAGTGAAATGTAGAATACCTCATTACTTAAAAATGTGTGCATGTTTCCATGGAGGCCTTTTGTGAGTTTTGTTTGTGTAATTATAAGTGGTCAGCAGCACTGCCATCATTTGGAAGATGTTTCCTTAAAGAGGGTTTGCATGCGTGAAGGCTTGGACAGATCATTTGTCAGGACAGGGCTGGGTTATGGTGAGACAAGTTACCATTAATCAAGACATCTTTGCACAAAATCACGGAAGACAGAAACCCTAGTTGTCCTGAATAAAAATCTCTCCTCTGAATGACACAAATCTTCAGGAGATGTGATGCTGTTGGTGTACTGCCAAAACAAAACCTGCTGTGGGGACACAGCAGTGTTGGCACTTTTAAGCCCTGTGCTCCTTCCTATAGCACACACAGCTTTCACCTCCCATTGAGGAGATGCGGTGCAGTCAAAAGAAAGTGTGTATGGCCTAGAAAAGTTTTGACATTAAAATGTCAAAACATAAACATTTAAACATAGTCTCACTATTTCATGGTGCATCATGCACAAAGTTATCACAAGTTTCTATGGGAAAAAGACCAGTAATTAGTAGAAGCTGTTGCATTACTAAAGTAACTGGTGTTTGATCAGATATAACTGTAAAAGAAGTGCTTGCTTCTAGCCCGTTCAAGAATTAACATTTTTTGGTATTGGATCCTACTAAACAACCCATGTATTATAGCAGTAATATAGTAATCTTAATCCACTTTGGAAGTTACCAGTTTCAAGTTGCCTTATTCTTTGCAGACATCTTTCTATGCAGAAAGATGCTTAACAAAAGACAGAGTAAAATTTTAACTTAAGTCTAAATAGACTCTACAGAGTTTACCTGATGAATTTTCAGACTCACTTTGGCCTATGTGGCCATCATTCTTCAAACAGCAGGGCCATTTTTGTTTTGCCTTCTTAGCTCAGCTATACTTTGTTTATTCCCCTTCCCATTTAAAGCCCTGGTTGGTACCTGAAGAAAACAATCAGTGCAAACCACTGCACTTAAAATTAATCAAACATTTACAGTTCTGCCTGACTGGGAAACGTGGCTGTATGTCTTGTGAATATCACCGCACTGAAATTTTTTTTCCCTCTTCTGCACCTACAGGCTGCTTTGCAATTTCTAGAGGGCTATGGAAAAGAAGATATAACTCTAGCAGATCTAGAGGGAAATTCAAACTCTTTATGGACCATCAGCCCTCCCAGTAGAGAGAAAATGATACAGGGACTGCTGGATTTTTCAGCTGAGTTCACTGTAGTTCTTTCATGGAGCATTCAAAGGTAATTAACATGGCTGTTATGAGATTGATGGATCATTTGCCCAGCATTCACTCAGCAGAACAGTTCCACACTGCATTTTTGGTTTAGTTTTTCAGCAAATTCTATTGTACTGCAGAGCAAAAAAACCTGAAAGTGGGAGGGAGAGAGACAGAGAGAAGTGACCTTTGTTACCCAGGAAAATATTTGTTGCCTGCAGTTCTCAAAAAATAAAAAGAGAAGTGGAGCCACTTCCAAGTACATTATTTAAAAAGGCAGGGTGGAGTTTTCAATGGGACTTGAGGCGAAGGGGGGAAAAGTAAGAAAATTTTAGCCAGTTTTAGATGGAGATGTTCAAATAAACTGCCCCAAACAACAGTGTTGTTAGCATTTATGGGAACTGAATACTTAGACCTAGTTAAGGCAAAAAAACTATGAGGAAATACAAACAGAAGTGCTTGGTCCTCTTATTAAGGGAGTCTGGAACTGACACAAACTATTTTTTAAGTACACATATACTCAGAGACTTTGTTATGCAAATAGCATAACAGTGGCACAGATCCATCTTGTTGAGACCTTTACCTCTTTACTTGTGGTTCCTTTGGCCTCGGTGAACTATTACTTTACAATGAAGTTTTTGCAAGAGACAGCCTAGAATATAAAGTAGTTCCATGCAGTAGTTCCACCCAGTCACCAAGGTGGTTTGTTGGCTACTGTCTGCCAGCTGGGATCCCTGTAGACTGCTGGATTAAACTGGAGTTAAGTCATCACTCCATGGAAATTAAGTACCTTTGCAGCCCCAGTATCTACCTGTTTTGTCAGAAGTAGATGCTGGACTGTTATAGCAATCCTCAGCAAAAGACTGTGCACAAGAAGCAGGCCAGCTGAATCACTGTGGGAGCTCTGAACATGCTGGGTCAGTCCTTCCACAGTCAAAAATAGGCTTGTAATGAATCTGCACCCTTAATTCAACTTTACTTGACCCCCTCCCCTTATTTTCCTGGAAGCATACAGTAGTAGCTAGTGAATTACATCACTCCATCATTTCTGAACCTTATATTAATTTTTAATACTGCTACTCAGTTTGCCCATATGCTTGCGTAACTACAAACATTCATACACTAGTTGAAAGAGACCTTTTTCACCCTCAAATTATATCCTGTGGATTACATTGTGACTGTGAATGACTGAAAGTGGTAAAGACTTACCACAGTGACCTTCCACTTTTTCTCTGTAAAGGGAAACTGCTGTCTTTCATCTAGGCCAGGAGACCACAAGCAGCTGTAAGATGAGCCTTTTGTGACACTCAGGCAGCATACATGCTTTCTGCCTTTGCACATCATCTGCCAGGGATGTTTCTCTGCAGCCCCCAGCAGCCCAGGAGCTGCCTCATCCAGCTGCTGCATCCCGACCCGACCACAGGGAATGGCAAAAGGCATTGTGCAAAAGCTGATCCTGCCCCAGCTGTGTTCTGCAGCTGGCATGAAGACTGGGGGGAGGCATGGGAGTCCTATCAGCCTGTTAGGCACATGTTTCTGCTGGGCTGAGGTGGGGTTTTGGGAAGCTGTAGCTGACTGCAGCATCCTTAGCTGCCCTGGCACAGAATGTGTACTAACACAGACGATCCTGTTGCCTAAAGTCAGAGCAGGCATGCTCCCTTTCCGATTCTGTTTTGACTGATGTAATGAGCAAAATTATATTAATTTGTCATCATTGTCCTGTAATACATACAAAGGCATAGTCAGTTAGAAAAATACACCTTTAAGGCTGCTACATATCCTCTGTGGGAAAACACACCATCACAGGTACAGGTAGCATGATGTTTGCTTTAGCAAAGACTGGTATAGCCAGGGTCTGTGCAGTTAGACTAGTTAGACAACCAGCTCCAGCATTCAGCAAAAAAGTGTTTAGGTTATGCTCTCATTGTTGGTTAACAACGTGTCTTCCCTTTTACTTACAACAGAAATCTCACCCTTGGTGCCAAAGCCGAAATAGCATCAGATAAACTTACCTTTGTCCTACCAGAGAACACCAGAAGAGATATTGCTATCATGATGTCTGGACAGCAACTGGAAAAGGTGTAAGTTATTTTCTTCGCCTATTTATATGCAAACCTTCCCTTTTTAAACCTAACTTCCTAAGGAGGTCAGGCTTGTGCAACCATATCATTTGTCTGCCCATCTAATAACTTTGGAGCCTTGTTCACAGAGGCCAACAGCACTAAAGTCATGTAATAGTAACATTGAAGGTAAAAGCTTATTTCCTATGGTAAATGTAGGCTGAGAAGACCATGGACGCTGGAACACCACCAACAAGCGTGGTGAAGCTGTTAGTTACTTTTCTTTGATTTATTGAATAAGCACAAGTTCATTACAGTATATTCACAGTTAAGCTCTCCTTTGAGTTACTTCAGTTCAACTTGATCTGAGGATGTTGTATTGATGATTTTTTTGTTCTAAATAACCATCCAGACTGTATTTCTCATTGTTTTTCTTGAATAGTATTAGATCGGCAAGGAAGTGTTAAATCACTGCGGTCAAAGGGTAACATTTGCAGCCATTTCTGACATCAGATCTTTTCCTGTAATGGAAATTCGCAAGGCAGAAAGAGCATGCTCTTCATATAAGTATCAAACATTATTCTATGGATATAGCCTTATAGCATTAACAGCAGTGGTGCCTCCAGATTTGGAAGGAGTCTGGCTCTTCCTCTTGCACCTGCTCACTGGGGATTACTTTATAGCAGTAGTCTCTGAATACTGCTAAGCCAACATGTCATCCCTGAAGGCCACGTGGTCTGATTTGTGGCCACAAGAGTTGAAAAGTTAAAGCGGAGGCCAGCTGGGATAGTGAAAACTCCGAGAGGTTCATATCTGTTAGTAGGTGGAAATGAGATTTGTCTTTTCTGTGCACAGCTATTTTTCTGCACCCACGCACACTTGTACATCCAAACAGACTGCTGTTGCACATCTGACCATTGCATTTAAAAAATATTTTGCACCACTTTTATTTTTCTGCTGTATGAGGATACGGGAATATTTCCTAAGGTGATGTAGTGCCAAGAAGGGTAGATTTTGCTCTTTTGTGGGAAGAGGTAATTCATTCATAATTCTCTCTTCGCAGGAGGCAAGCAGTAACATAGAAGGTATACCTGCATTTGCCTGTGTTGCAATAATATTGTTGATTTAAGCTTTTTTTACTTTGTCATGAGGGAAAAATGGTTGTGGCAGCTAGTAGCCATTCAACTACTTCAGCAGGGAGCTTTCTGCCACCACCTCTGCTGGGACAACTTAGCTGCTGAGCTCTTACTATCTCTTGGGCCTGCTGGAGTGATCAAGAGGGATTTTAAATTGGCCACCCCTGTTCTTCCTCAGCCTGGTGTATGCAATGTAGCAAAGTGTCACAGGACTTCTCTGAGAGCTCCCCTTCCCTAGAATTTTTCAGTCATTTGAGGAAAAAGTTAGGACAGTATCTCTGCTTTTAATAAAATGTCTCTCTCTCTGGATGTTGGTAATTTATTTCCACTTAAGGTGATTTAATTTTGAGTCCAATGGAAGAACTTTTACAAACATCTTTCTTTTTAAGTTTGAAATCCTCCTACAAACTGTGAAAATATTTCCCAATGAAAGATTCTGGCAAAAATTCTCTCTTTTCAGGTGTTATTATTGAAACATCTTGCAATTCTGAAGTAATAACTGTTCTTATGACGTATTTTTCTAGCTACACATTTTTCTAGCTTGTTTACTACCAGTGATGTGTTACCTTTCTTTGTGCTGACTACAAAAGCAGCTTTGTGAAAAAGGGCAACAAAATATAAAGTCTACATCCCTTGCAAACACACATGCCCCAGGTGTGTGGGATTCATGGTGTGTGAATGGTGACATTATGGGTAGAGCTCCCTGCTGAAGTACTGACAGAACGTAGTTAATAAATCCAGCTAACTTTCAGATGTGACATCTGAACACTATAAAATCATAGCTTAAGCCAAGAATTACTGGGAACTGTGTATAGCCCTGTTCGGTATTTCTAAATTATTTGAGAGGTATAAAAATATGAAATATTTGCTTTCTCATTTTTTCCAGAACATTAGAGACAGTGTACCCGTACTACATCAAGGCTCCTAGTGATTCTCTGGCAAAACCCATAAAGCAGCTATTGCCAGGTATGTGTCCAGACCATGGAAAACAGAGTACAGTTGAAAGAAGTGCAACACAGCACTCACACTTGCACATTCACTGAGCTGTTATGGGGCACCTCAGGCTGAAATGCACTTACAATGGTTTGTACCTGATGCCTGCAAGTTTGGGGAGAGATGAGGTAATATACTATAAGGCAGAATGAAAATGCACCTGGATGTATTTTAGCTTTGTATTTAACAGTAAAGACTCTAAGGATGAAGTCCGTCTCCTTTCCTTCAAGTCTGCCTTCAGGAACTGCTTTCCTTTGTTTTCTGAGGAAGTGATGACAAATTTCACCTCCCCGCTACCTTACGACAAACAGTCGTGCTGCGTGTCTGCAAATGTAGCTCCTCAGCTTAAATAATGATACTGAATGATTTTTTTTTTTTTTTAGCTATTCCTTCCTTATTGGCTACAAAGAATCCAGTTTAGATAAATCATTGAATTTCAGAGTGCTATTACCCAATCAGAATGCATACAAGTACTCACAGACATACAGAATACATGCACACGTGTGCACATACGCATGTGTGAAAAACCCTTTGGGTTAGAAGAGTAGAAACAAGTCTTCATCTAAGAACACTTTGCTCAACAGAGGTTAAATCTGGTGCTCGGGCATAGTGGTAGTACTATGTAGTACATTACAGTATTATGTAGTACGTTGCTATTCAAGGTTCAGTCAGCATTAGATTAATGGGGAAAAATAATTCTGGAGGCTGAACCTAGCTCTATGAGTAGCAATAAGTTAAGAGTGCTTCACTGTCATTAGTCAGGTCCTGTCCTAAAGAACTCTTAATTTGAGAGTCTTCAAAAGGGTTTTAGTGTATACACTGCTAATGTACGTTCCCCAGAAATCAGGAGGGCCAGAGTTCACCTCCGGTCTATGTGATCAGTATGCATAATAGGATAGAATGCTTTTCTTGATATAAGAGAAGAACATCTTCTATACCAAGACATAAATGATTTACAGTGATAGTTTCACTCTGACATACAGAAGCTGACCACTATCCCTCCAGGTTAAATGTGTTTCTTTAGGCCTGAAATGCAGACACGCTGACTGTCATTGATATTTTGGCCTAAAAATATTGAAATGATTTGACAGTTGTACAGAAGAAAATGTAGGTGATATGAAACATTTTATTTATTTAACGCATATTCAGATGAGATTTGCAGAAGGAAAACCGCAGAAGTCTAGATATTATACTTTTGTATAGAAATAATGTAAAATGGGTTTTAGGAGAATTATAACGAACCTTTGCTCCTACATTCCCCAGTCATTTTATCATGCAGGTGTTTGAAGTATCTGACTCAAAACAGTTTGACTTTTGCAATTCTTGGTATATATATTAACATTTCTTTTTTTTCAATAGACTGCAGATGGGAAAACATTACAGTTTCCCTGGTCAAAAATGTGTCCGATGAGGGAGTTCGTGAATGGTGGGTTTTGAATCAGCTTGGAAAAAGATACAAAACATCTGAAGAGAGTCTTGAACTCTTCATATTCAGTGATAAAGTCAGTCCACCAAGCCTTGGATTCTTGGCTGGTTATGGGTAAGAGGAATGTTTACGTAAAATTAAAATAATGTAGATAAAATAGAGGTGACTTTATTTGCTGGTTTGGGGGTTTTATTCTTTTTTTGTTGTTGTAGTGTTTGAACATTTTGAAAAGGGGTTTTGTGAGATTTTCAAATTCATGTCTATTAATGTTATCTATAGAAGGCTTCATATTTGTAAGGAATGATATTACCATTGATACCTGCTCTCCAGTGGGAAAAAAGGCAGAAGCACCCTTCGCACCAATTTCCTATTGAAGTAAAATCATTCAAAAGATGTTAGTTTAGCTACAGATCAAGTTCTGCCCAAACTCTGCCCAGTTTTGGCGACCTTTCCAATCTCATAGCCAGGACCCTAGGTGTGAAACAGTTATGAAATACATCTCCACGGACAGAGGAAGGCAGGAGACTGTGCCTTCTCGGGAGATATGTCCTTCTGGCATGATTTTGGAGAACTCCTCATAGGAGGATTATCAGGGGAGGACAGGTGAACATTAGTCTGTCACCAGTTACACGTACTTTAATAAAAAATATTAGATATGAAACCCATCAGATCATTTGCCTTTAGCAGCCAGCAGTTGTCAGATTTCCCATTGCAACTTCCAAGCTGTATCAGACAGGACATGAAACCATCAGCAATTGGGGTTAAACCATTTAAGTCAGCAGCCTCAGCTGTTTGTGTTCCCAGATTTCTGTGGTGGTTGAAGAGACCTTCTTTTCCTGCATCCTGCAGCACAGCAGAAACAAGATCCTCAATTAGAAATTAATGTTCACTCAGCTGACAGACTACACTTAGGCTGTGTAAATGAGCTCCCTCACACTTGGCTGACCCTTTTTCAAGGCATGATTTGAACTCTTTCCTTTTTCTTTTCAGTATCATGGGACTATATGCCTCGGTTGTCCTGGTGATAGGGAAGTTCGTCCGTGAATTTTTCAGTGGGATCTCTCACTCCATCATGTTTGAGGAGCTACCCAATGTTGACCGAATCTTGAAGTTGTGTACTGACATTTTCTTAGTGCGAGAGACTGGAGAACTGGAACTAGAAGAAGACCTGTATGCCAAACTAATATTCCTGTACCGCTCACCAGAGACTATGATCAAGTGGACTAGGGAAAAAACTAACTGATGTCTTTGGTGTCACACTGCGAATCAAGTTGATTTCATCTGAATTTTAAAGGAAAAAAAAAAAGCACAATATTCTCTTAAGAGCTAAGCCTTTTATAGTTAGGTAGCAATGATTTTTCACTGAAGGAGTCCTGGAAGCTACAGCCTTAGGAATCCATGCTGCCTTTCAAATTAAGGATCAACAGTGAAGAAGGTTGGATGATTTGTTGTTTTTAATGTGCCACTCCTCCACAATCTTGGGACTGCTTTGTAATTTAATCAACAAACAGTTTGCATCTTTGTCTGGCTAATTTAATTTTCCAGGCGATCATTACAGCTTAAAGAGAAAAAAAAGGATTGAACCCACAGATGACTCCGGTGTACCTTCTTAGCCCTTTCTGGAGCCATACAGATTGGATTGTGCAATATGCTGTTGTACATCACTGACTTTCAAGCTACAGTAATGGGACGCTGACTAGCCTTCAGGACACCCAAAACCCAGGGCCGCAGTGGGAACTGAAGACATTCTAGCCATACCCATTTGTAGAAAAGCAGAGGTTTTGATGTACAAAGGACACTGTGGACAAGCCTCTGTTAGCAAAAAGAAAACAAGTAACAATCTCTTTAAATGCCTTATTTTATTTGTACAGTCACAGAAGACATTTCCATCAAACATCAATGACTTTTCTCAGGAAAAAAAAAAGCAACTGAAACTTGACACTTCGTCAAGGTTAACTAATGGCTAGAATAATTATGGTGAATTATTGGGGTGTTCTGCTGGGCCATTCTCTTCAAAGTTACTGCTTTCCATTAGATGAGAAAAGAAAGTGAATTCAATGACCTAAGGAGCTACTTCATTTCTTATAACCCTTTAAAGACTGAATAGTGTGTGCTTCTCTCTGCTCCCCATGACATGCTTTTTCCCATTTCGATGATTTAAGGCAACCATTGTTTTGCTGTTAGCTGATATTCTTCTTCCAGTGTTTCAGGTATACAAAAATGTTTACATATTCCAAGTCACATTTTTACATCCGAGACGGGTTTTTTTTAAGTTCCCAAATATAGACATGCATATGAGCTTGAAAAATGGCCTTTTTCTTAAATTACTATTATTAGTGACACAAATGGCTCATTAGAGAACATTGTAGCATGAAAATTTACAATTGCAATGTAGGTTTCATTCCATGTTAAAAAAATTATTGAGAAAAAAAAATCATTGAGTGAGTAGGGTATGTTAAAAGGGTATACTGTGTAGTTTTGATTCAGTAATGACTTAAAATAAAGCACATGTTGCAAAGTCATTTTAGAAGTATTTTTTCCTCTGCCTTTTTACATGGAATGGGAAAAGTTTGACATTCTTCTAACTCTGTGGCAAATAAATCTCTTTCTTGTAGTTAGCTGCTATTTATTACATGAATGATTAGTTAATCACCAGAAAGAAACTAATACAACATGATTTGTTGGCACATTTTACTGCAGAACTTCGTAAAACAGCACAACTAAATGAAGTTGCAACATACTCTGCTGAGTGCTTCCATGACAAATGCTGTCACATCCATTCTATACTGTGAAAACTAACATTTTGAGCACCACAAAGTGCACAAAATAAAAATTGCTTCATCATATTGTAACAATAAAATAATTTGGTGACTGGAACTCACTGGAAGACAACCTGATTTCCTCCGAAGTGTAATGGAAAGGTGGCTGCTCATACAGCTAGGTAGCATTCCCCGATGGAGAGTTTTGCTCCATTTGTTCCATAGGACCTGTGGGTGAAAATCAAAATATACAGGACAGCCCTGACATAGGAGCCAACAGGGATGCTAAAACGTCCTTTGTGATTAGGTGGATCCTCACCTGGGTGTTCAGTGATTTTTAAGGAGAGCAACACTGGAAGGAGAACTGTGAAGGGTGTAATGTGTTTCTAAGTTACCAGCCACACTGGCCACAGTTGGTCCTGGCTCCCTTCCTGGTTCCTTCTCTTTAACAGGCACTTCCTTTCTGGTGAGAAAAATCTATCTGCAGAATGAGCTGTACAGTTATTTGGGCTTTGCAGAAATATGCTGCTCTTTCTTTCATGGATTGATCAAACTTTGAAAATAAAAGGATTCTTCTGTTGGTTTTTTATTTATTTTTTTAAAACAACCTATAGTCAAATTGGTGACATGGACTGGATAGCTAACTACAACAGGTAAAAAGTGTACTGCTGATGACCATCCTTTGAGCCCAACCATCTAGATAAAGTTGAACTAGCAGCCAGTTCTAGTGGTATTCTTTAGGGAATCAATATTGGGGCCAGTACCATCTAATGTCTGTATTAACAACCTGGAGGACACGACAGTGCACTTTCAGCAAGTTTGTGGACCACACCAAATCTGGGTCTGGGGATGTTTGTGATAATGTGTCAACTGCCCTCCGGGGGCATGGCGTGGGCAGTTGTTACAGGGAGGGCAGGGCTGATTTTCAAGGCAGACCTCAAGATGCTGGAGAAATGAGCTGCCAGGTACTTCATAAAGTTCAACTAAGACAAATGCAAAATCCTGCATCTGAGGCAGACTAACCCCATGCAGAAATTCAGACTAGGCAAGTGGGTAGGGAACAGCTTCACAATAAAAGGAGCCAGGGCCGGGGGTGGGAGTTGCATATATATCAGCAGTATCTTTCCCTTGATGCAAAGAAAACCAACAGCATACTGGGCTGCATTTACAAAAGCACAGCTGAAAGTCAAGGGAATTTACTAGTCCCCTCTATTCAGCACTTGTGAGACCACATCTGGAGAACTGCATGCAGGTTTGGGGTCTCCAGTGCAAGAGAGATACTGACATACTGGAGTGAGTCTGGCAGAGGGCTGGAGGACATGATGTGAGAAGAGGGGCTGAGGGAGCTGGGCTTGTTCAGCCTTAAAAAGGAGAAGTCCAAGGGGAGAGCTTATTGGTGTCTGCAGCTACCTAATGGAGAGGTACAGAAAAGGTGGAGCCAACCTCTGCAGAGCTGCACAATGATAGATCAAGAGGCAACAGACACAAATTGCAACAAGGGAGAGTCTGATTAAATGGATGGAAAAGTGTTTTCATCACCACTAACGCTGGAGCAAGTGCCCAGAGAAACTGTGGGATCTTCAGCCTTGGAGGTTTTCAAGACTTGACTGGACAGGCCCTGAGCAATCTGGCCATGCTTTGCATGGGAGGTTTGACCTGAAGCCTCCTGAGGTGCCTTACAACCTTAATTATGCCACGATTTTAGGATTCTGCCAGAGGTGCTGTAGCTTACCAAAGACAGTGTATTGGCTGCTCTAACAACCACCTCCAAAATGTCAGAATAGTCATCAGATCCAAAGCAACAGTATAGTTATACAGAAATACTTGTACCTACAGACATACCTTAGTAAGCCCCTGTGTCCAATTTTTCAGAGCTGAGCACTGCCAGGGAAAGGTCCTGTTTTCCCTCTTCCACCCTTGTAATCAAGAAATTATGGCTCACGAGATGATAACATAAGCACTTACCTATACAAATGGACTGAATTGGATGCATGGGATTAAATGGCCTTTTAGAAGTTTACCAGGTCAGACTTAAATGAAACAGATCCTTGTGGTTATTTTCCCAGGTTTTAGGACTCCTACCTGTTTTGTTCAATACAGGAGCGGCTCTTCAATGGAATAAGCCTAGGTAAGAAAAGCAGAAACAGCCTTAAAATAAAATCAATTTTGTTTTATAAGAATCAGTGGTTTTACTTTCCTTACAGGACTTGCTATTTTAGTGTTTCCAAAGAAGCTGCCGGTTCAAAGCTGTGACAGGGGAGGTTCAGACTGGACATTGGGAAGCATTTCTTTACCAAGAGGGTGGTCAAACAGTGGAACAGGCTTCCTAGAGAGGTGGTCGATGCCCCAAGCCTGTCATTGTTTAAGAGGCATTTGGACAATGCCCTTAATAACATGCTTTAACTTTTGGTCCGCCCTGAATTGGTCAGGCAGTTGGACTAGATGATCATTGTAGGTCCCTTCCAACTGAAATATTCTATTCTATTCTATTCTATTCTATTCTATTCTATTCTATTCTATTCTATTCTATTCTATTCTATTCCATTCCATTCCATTCCATTCCATTCCATTCCATTCCATTCCATTCCATTCCATTCCATTCCATTCCTCAGTGTTAGCAATAACAGATGTCATGTCTGTGGTATTGTCACAAAAAGCACTCTTCCAACCTAGCCCACAGCTTTTGTGAAAAGAAATTGCAAAATTGTTTCTTTATGGGGCTGAACTATGCTGATAGTCCACAAAACCCACCCTTGCACTATGGAGAGTCAGAGTGCTGAACCTACGCTTTTCTAGCCATTCGTACTGCTAGAGGAGGACGAACTTCAATATAAGATCGCTTTGCTCAGGGACTGGTCCAGTTGTGGTCTGGCAGTCTCCAAAGATGGCAATGTCACAACCCCTCTGGTCTGTCCCGGTGCTTAACCACCCTCAAGGTGAACAGAGGTTTTCCTCTGTTTGGATTTCGTTCTCGCAGCTTTGTAGTATGGCAACTTGTCCTTTCTGCTCGGGAAGCCACTGTGTGTTTAAAGTGTCCAGCAAGCAGGGTCTGCAGCCCCTCAGCTCTGCTGCCCTCATCAGAGGACCACCCTGGAAGTGGCCTGGCCACCAAGCACTTCGTTGGATGTCCCGGACCTTGGCCCAGCAAGCTAGCTAGCAGTAACCACGGCTGTGAGGCCAAACTACAGGAGAAATTTGCAAAACACAGATCACCTTGTGGTTACCATATATTAACAGCATCATGATTAATACAACCAGGCTGATGCACACATTTACCAGAGAGTACAGTTCCTCTACTTAGCTGGCAGGAACGTTGCTTTCCAGGTGCTGGCAGAGGACATGCTGATTCTGCCGTGCTTCTTCAGGAAACAGTGGCATGGCCTGTTTCAAGGTCCAAGATAGAGAACCAGGCATGGAGGAGGGAGGCCAAGTCTGATAAGACCTAATGCTGGAGGAGACTATGAAGGGATTTTATCTGATTCCTGTGGTGCTCTCTCCAAAATGCTTGAGCTCCCAGGGGAGCTGCTGCTGCCTGGAAAGCACCCTGTGGCTCGTTTCAGTAAATGTCACTGAGGTGCTGCATCAGGACAACAGCAACCACCCAACCCCTCTGCTCCTGAGCGCGTCAGCCTGCTCTCTTACATGAAATAAGGTGCCAAAGGGGTGTTTGTCCCTGGGGTCTGCTCCAAGTGAGCGCTTGCAGCTTCCATGCTCCTTTGCCATACACCACGCACTTGTGGCTGCTCTCTTTATACCCCATTTTTGATTCTCCTACACAGCAGACAGTGTCGGAAGACAAAAGAGACGTAGTTCTTTGTGAACTGTTACCACGCCAAGGTGTCCCCAGGTACCATTCTCTCTTGCAATTAAATTAAATAAATGCTAACTACACTACCTGAAAATGGACCCCTCAGCAGTTTCTGGCTTAGCTTCACTCCTGCGTAGGAAAAGGGCACACAGCTGAGTGGGCAGGGGAGAAGCCTGAGACCTGGAGCTGAACGCTGCTTTCTGTTTCCTCACCTCCCCACAAACTCACCTTTTAATCTGAAGCAGATGCTCTTTTTTTTACCCAATTTTCTGGTGAGGTAAAAGGTGAGGTGATACTTTGCCTCTGTGAGAGGCAGCACTCCTTAGCCAGAGGGGTAAAAGGCCATCACGGTTGTCAGCACCACGTTGACAGAAAACACGTTCTCATACTGCCCCTCTCCTAGCAAACCCAGGTGGTTCCTGTAGCATCAAGCACTAAAATTGATGATCCAGTTTTCTGTAGCCTCAGGTTTGGCAGCCCTGACTCACAGTGCTGAGCTTTCATTTTTTCCACTACATTGCAGAAACTGTGTTTCGGCTACAACAGTTCTTACAGCAACCACGTGGTAGTGGCGAGCATTGCCCTGCATTTCCCTCAGTGATCCCTGTTGTTGAACACGGGGTCCAGGCCGTTCATTCCTGTCCAGCCGACCTGTGCAACGCTGCACTAATGGGCAAGGCAGAGCAGGGACACCCGTGTGAAGCCTGTGGGCATTTTACCACCCAATTGTAAGGTAACAGGGAGCTGACTGCAAATTCAATAAAGATTTTCTGCTATTTCAAATAGACTGTTTTTTTCAAACATGAGGAAAATGGCATGGCCAAGGAGGTGATGTCATATTTATTGAAGTTTCAGTCATATCCCATTTCCAGCATTTATCTGGTAACATTGTTTAAAGAGACACTACTTAGAATCAAAGTGCTCACATTTCAGCAGGCTGGGAATGCTGAGGACGCAGGATGGGCTTCCCAGGTCCAATGGCAGGGCCCCACTGCCTGCGGCCACAGCCACAAACTGACTCAGACTTCAGCTCCAAGAGGTGCCTGAACAGCAGCTTGTGTTCACAATAAAAGCCAAGAAGTTCACCAAAAAGTTAGACAGAGGGGCTGAGCCCTGGGAAAAAGACACGTCTCACTCAGGACTGACAGCCTGACCCTGCCCCGGTGCCGGTGGGTGAGGCAGAGGCAAGGCTGGGGCAGGAGCAGCTCCCAGCCGCGGCGTTGCCTCTCTTCACATGCCTCTGCACCATAACACATCAGCATTAGACTGGTGTCGCCACTGCCTTCAAAGAGAAACAGGAGTTTCAGTTAATTCTCTCACTTTGCTCTGATTTCCACTGAAAAAAAGAAAAAAAAACCTTCGCTTATCAAAGGGTTTTTCTTAAGGAATTTGGGATTGAATTTCATGGTAGGAACAACGGCTAGGCAGGCTTCTCCAGGCAAAAGCTAAGCCTGCGCTCCCAAAATGCGGTTTAAATTGACGTGTACCTAAAATATAACATTTATATTGGCCGCTCCTTTATCTTTAGCCATTGCAAGAGACAAAACAAAAGCCCTCATATCTTTACTTTTTTCCTTTACTACAAGATAGCAGAATCACCACCAGCATTTGTTCCCCTGGACCACAGGGAACAGAGAGACCTGCTGGTTTTCTTTCCCAGCCTATGAATGCATTTACTCCCTTGTTACAACTGTCGATGGTCCTGACATAACTTCAGAAAACAGGAGAAAAGCAGATTTCAGCTGCCATATGTTTTCCTCAGCTCTATTTAGAAACCTGTGTGTGCTCACACATGCAGTGGTGTTAGTTTGTGAGTTAGTGCAAGGGCTCTGACAACACACCCAGCGCAGTAACACCAGGCGTCCCAGAAATCCCACTGGCCTGTGTGACAAGGCAAATCGTTCAGCTCCCGGTGTTTGTGTAATCGAAGCATTCGTGGTTTTCCCTGACTTGCTAAACTGGCTAATCCCTGGGCGGTGCTGTGAGAGCAAAACTGCTGCTGCTCTCCATGGCATTGTGCGGTATTTAAACAGTGTTTCTACCCTGGGTGCATACGGGCTATTTTAGATCATTTTTTGTGGCTTCTTTCTTGAGAGGGAGGAAAACAGAGGAGATCTAATGCTTTATTAAAAGCTTGGGGAAAGCAAAGCAACGTGTGAGCATGCAGCAGGAAAGGCAGATTCCCCATTTAGTGGTCAAGGGAGCAGAAGCTACAAGTGCAGTACAGCCCTGCCCCACTGTGCTGAAGGGCTTCTCCTACAGGTTTTTGTACGGCACATTGAAAATTAAGGTGGACACTTCAGACAGCAGAAAAAAAGCTGTAGGAGAAATAGTATTCGGAGTCATTCAGTGAGATTCCTGAGATTGAAGGAACTCCTTCAGTCCTATGTTTCAAGTTGATGAAGTTCATAGCATGAGAAATCACTCACAACATAGCTTCAAGATTTGCCTGAGGGATGTGCTGCACAAGTAGAAAGCCACGCAAGTAGTCACCAAACACCTCTCCTTGTCTCTCGTGGCCTGACAGGCACCTCCCACGGCCAGTTCTACTGAGTGCTATTTAAAGCTGCTATTAAAACAGAAATCTGATTAAAATACGTTTTTGCTATGGAGAAGACTAGTTGGACAATGACTGATGACCAGGGTACCTGCAGACTTTCCTCTCTCACGAATAACTGGGGGATTATTAACGTATGAAGGAAACCATCTTTCTCCCTCCTCAATATGCAGAAATTACCTACATGCTTGTGACCAGCAAAATGTATGAAATGAAAATCCCAACCCTGTCCCTGCCCATGCTCTGAACTCACCAGATCATGACCCCAAGCCAGGGTTGGTTATCTAAAGGGACACGTCACACACAGAGCTTAGATGTGTTATGACCATCTCTTCCTCCCCCCTCTCACTGGTAACATCACACATAGTCCCTTCGTTTTCTTCTCACGTAGTCCTTTCATTTCCTTCTCCTGCTCCTCTCTCATTGCCTTCGGCACCACTAGGTACAGAGTACCACAACTGAACGCATGAGGATCTCCTGCTAGCGTAAAGCTCTCGGTGCTGTCGTTGCAACCCAAACCTCCTTCAAAGGCTTTGGTGGGACAGTATCATTTTTCAGAGGGAATCTGATCTTACTGTGGAGAATTTGACACCTTCACAGGACCTGAGGCAACCCAGCTGTGCTGGGATGCACACTGCTGCATTGCTGGATGCCAGTTAATGCCTGCTACACAACTTTAGCATCTGGTCTTGTATGTTCAAGTAGCAGCAGTGTGTACGTGAAACACACACATGGACATTGTGCAGCCGTGCATATGTGTGTGTGTCTTCTTTTTCAATTGCACAGGACTGCCGTATTAGCTCTCATTAATTTTTCAAGCCGCTGCCTCCTGCAGCCTGTGCTGGGGTGGAAGAGGGAGCTGCCAGCAGACACACACAGATGGCTCATGACGACATGACCATCAGACTCCTGTCACAAACATTCAGGGAAAGCACATTTTTAATGTTGTGGCAGCAAGAGTGAGGTAATGCAGTAAAATATTAATGAACCCTTTCAGCTGACATCTCTAAATACATTGTAGAGGCTAAACTTTGGAGGTCAAGACAGTGTATTAACTACATATTCATCCAGCTATAAAATTCTCCCTGTTTTAACCAATGCTGGGGATAGCGGGGGGCGGGGCGGGGGGGGGTCACAGAGAGAAAAGAGGCAGCCAGCTATAAATCTCGTTGCATTTCAGAAAGAAGCACGTGGAAGGTTAGGACAAAAACTGGATGGTACCTTCCTCCTTTTCAAAGATGAAGGATTCTACCCTTCTAAAGGTACCTTTTAAAGGTCCAAAATACTCTCCCTCAAAAAGTGTCACAAAATAAGGATGAGCTCCAGATACTCTAAGCTTGATACAACATCATGTTACCTGGCCTGCAGAAAGGCAAATGGGATACGCAAAAGTACTTCCATTTGTTTTTATTCTTAGTCCATAGCTCACCATCAGCTGAGCACAAACATGGCACTCACAGCTGATGACTTTAGAGATGAGCAGAAATACAGATGAAACTGCTTTTGGCCTTGTTATTCAAAGGGGAAGGGAAAAAAAAGAAAACAGATTAAGGAACAAATAGTTATATGAGAAAAAAGCTCAAGGAATGCTTCTGTCTACCAATTGTTTTGCTGGACAAATAAGCAAAGTGTATTACTTAAGTCTGCTTCAAAGGGGCACCTAGAGGACAAAAATTGTCACTTTTCCATGGCTTTACTCTGCTCGCTCTCTTCCTTGTGCCTAATCAGAATGTCTTGGCTTTTACTGCTGGGCTCTCTGTCCCTTGTCCTCAAGTCTCACGTGTGCCAGCTCCCAGATCCCCTTCACCGCCCCTTAAAAATGTTCAGGAGTTCACAGCTGCCAGGGCCCTGCTGCAGACCTCCCAATGCCAGTGAGCCCAGCCTCCTCCTCAGTGGTTCCAGCCCATCTCCAGCCCCAAGTGCCCCCCTGAACAGGCAGGGTCCCACTCCTGCACTAGCACGAGGCACCGGGAGAGACCAAGCAAAGGTTCTCCTTTGAAATGGCACCATCGTACTCCCACCCTAGTCAAAGACACTGTGAAAAAACTGAGGATATCTAACAGAGCAAGAGGTACAGCAATGCAAAACGAAAATGCCTGAAGGTCATTTGTGTGAGCAAGGAGACAAAATGTCTTTCAGATGACTTTTTGAATCATTCTTTTTGATGTTTATCTATCTGAGCTATTCCTTTTGCAGTACTCAGTCCATCTGGTAATTAGCTCATGATGTGTGGATTCAAAGCACATCTTTAGTACTTTGTTGATGAAGTAATATTTCTCCTGCTTGTTTTGCCTAGACAGACTCCACAGCCGTTCCTCCAGGGCTGTGGGATTTATGTAGCTACTTCAACTACTTTCAGCTTAAAAAAAAAAAATGTCAGTGGTCTTCGTCAGGGTCCGAATGACAGGAAGAGCACTGGTCTCCGCCAGGGTTTCTGACAGATGCTGAGTCTGCTGTGCATGAAGAAGGTGGATGCTCAGAACACAACCCTTGCATTTCTCTTTTCCCCTGCTCCAGCCATCCCTTCCCACGCTTGATCTGAGCATGGATTCGGGTAGCCCTGACTCTCATCTCATCTGGGGAGGTGCTCCTTATGCTGAGCACTTGCTCAAGGTGTCCTGGGCAGAGGCTGGAGGCACTGACCAAGGTGGCCAGCACCAAAGAGAGGGTGCCTGCTTCTGTTGAGCTTTGTAGGAAACATCTCTGAACGAACTGTCTGGCTGCAGCCTGGGGAAGCCAATTTCAATGCCTGCAATCTAAGGTAGAGTCCTTTTTCCTGAGGCCAGACTCAATGACACCCATGCACTGAGCTCAGGCTCCTGGACATGAAGTAAACAGCAAACCATGCAGAGCAGTGAATATGGCATCTTCCAAGCCAACTGTCTCTGAGCAATATGTTGCAGCACAGCACACTGAGGTTTCTTTCATTCCCAACTACGAGAGTGTGAGCTACGGGAAAAAGGATGAAGGACTTGGGGGAGCAGGCTGACTACACAGGTTCCCACACAACCAACTTGAATGGGGGCAAACCTATTCTAGGGCTTAGAGACTCAGGAAAGAACTTTCCTGCTTTGCGGGTCAGGAGCTGAATAAGTGCAATGAAATAGGCAGAGGAATTAACTTCTCTAAAAGGGCTCTGTAGATGGTATACTCATTTTGAAGTTTGTCCTTCCTAGTCATGCACTGGCTCCCATCAGAACTATTCAACATGTAAACAGTTGTAAGCCTTCATTTACTACAACACTTCATCTTTTAATATTAGTATAGGTGACATGGGCAAGAAAAGACAATTATTTTACTTCCATTTGGGTCTGCAGTTCGACACAGTATCTGGAAGAAGAAAGAAAAAACCATACACACACACACACACACATATTCTGCTGGTCACTTGTTGAAGAGAAGCTTTTGTCATTTGGCAGCAGCACAGGTCATAACTACACATAGCAACAGGTGGGGAAGTTCATCAGTGAGGGCCCACGTCTCTGGCACGAGGGAACAAACTGCCCTGAGGACAACATGGAAGGGAGATTTTTCGTCCCCTCTGCGTGTCCCTAGAGGCCAAAGGAAGGACAAACCTTCCTCCCTCCCTCAACCTGCATGCAGGCTATGTGTTTGCTCTCAGGGAAAAGTATTTCAAGGAATATGGATCACCTCCAAGGCAGAATATGCACAAGAACAGCAGTAAGATAAAGCGTTCAGAAAAGAAAATGAAGTTATTAAATATTTTTCAAAAGACCACACAATTTTTTTCTTCCTTTAGCACAAAAAGTTCTAGTAAGACTATGAAAACAAGGCAAAAAAAAAACCAAACACACACCCCCCAAAAAAAACAAAACCCAAAAAACCCACTCAAATGTATGCTGAGGAAAGAAGAACAGTGATTCAAACTTATGTTCACATTCCCTATATGGCTGAGGGCAAAGCAGGCTGCCAGCTCTTGCGTACTCTGAATTGGGGCATCTCTCTCCACTGACCACGCAAG
Source organism: Balaeniceps rex (assembly GCA_013401315.1). Lineage (NCBI taxonomy): Eukaryota > Metazoa > Chordata > Aves > Pelecaniformes > Balaenicipitidae > Balaeniceps > Balaeniceps rex. Next base: position 34,243 of record VYZW01026271.1, read on the forward strand.
GAGCTCAAGTGCTAAATGAGGGACCTAAAGGATAAACCTAAAGTTGTGTATGTGAATACCCTCACCCAAATACAGTTCTCAGCCCTGCCAGTTTTAGACATCTGGTGCAGCTTTCCATTATATTCTCATTGTCCAAGTTAAAGGTAAACACACAGCAACGTGTGACTTCACTCATCTCAAATCATGTTGGCATCATTACTTGGATACTATGGCAACAGGTAATATGGAAAAATGACGCAAGGGTGACCAGACATGAGGGACTGTTGAAGAAAAAACATCAGTTTTAATTCTGAGAAAAAATCAAATGCAACCACCGGTGTTTACAGAAATGTGTTTTCTGTTTCAGCTGGCAACACCTATTTCCAAAACCATTCCTCCTTTGCTATTACAAATTCATCTGGAAGGTCCACAAAGCAGAGAGGTTAGCCAGCTCTCAGTACACTGCATCTTGCTGCTGACTATGAACTGAAGCTTCCCCCCCCCGTCGGTTTTCCCAACCTGTGCTTATGAAACCTATCAAGATGGATCAAAATAGATCAAGGACTGTTGTTCCTAATCAACGGCACGATTTGGCTGCATTTCACCAGGATTCAGACACTGTGAGTCAGCCTGAGCCAACACTCTGGTTTATGACTTTCAAAAACCTGTTTCTCATGGACTGTAGTTGAATTCAATCAACAGATGAAAACCGCCATATTTTTGCGTGTATAACCCCTAACTCATATAAGCCCCACAAAAAAGAGGCAGCAGCAAAGAAGAAATTGGAGGGGCAAGAGCTTTAGAGAGGGTGAGGTGGGGGACGACTGCTGGAGGTAACAAAGGCAGCTGCACAAGGACGCTGCACTGCACCTGGCCTTTCTTAACCCTACAGATGCTACGGATGAAAGCACGGTGTATAGCTTTGCTGTGGCAGCCAGCATCACCGTCACAAAGGCACAGAGACTGACAGAGAGCAGACCTCTGTCCAGGTGTACTTGACTTTCAGACAGGCAGACACTACCAGAGACAGGTAGCAGAACAGGGACATGGGTTCCCCTTCTCCTACCACCCCTGTCGGTATAGTTTAATGACACCACCTAAAGAAGGAAAAATAAACCTTGGCAATTCACTTCCCTTTTCTTTGTAATAAAAATAAGTGTGCTACATTTATACAAGACTTGGCAAAATGTTTTTCGTTTATATAGTTAAATTCCAAGCTATTTGGTGGAAGATTTGGTCCTTCATGCCACTTAAAAAGCCATACATGCTTATGTTGTTGACATAACAATTAAGATATTTACTTGCAGGTGTTTATACCCTCATTCAATTTATATGTTTAATGGAACAGTCAGAATGAGAAATTAGACTCACAGAGGTCAAAAAGTCTGAAGTATGGATTCCCAAAGCAACTATAACTTATATCCCACTTTCATATAAAACGAGAAGAGAAGTGGTTCAGATGTCAAGAGCAGTACGATTCAAGATTTCCTTTTTTTTTTTTTTTTGTTGAGTAGACTCTTTCAGCCAGTGGAATAGGAACTAAACTCTGAACTCCATCTGATTATTTCTCTTTCTGGAAAGCACCCCTAGACCTCCACCCTCTCTCACAAACAGTTACTAACCAGCAAACAAATGGAGTTGAATTCCTAGTACCTGCTGCACAAGCCCATCCACCCTCCACAGGGCCACCTTCTGCAAACACAGCTATAAAGAAACAGGCAAAAAAAGGATCAAAAGCCACATTGAGCCATTGTAGTCAGTCAGTAGGCTGTTTCTACTGGTACATTATTACACTTGGTCCTCCATCATGCACACTTCTTGAGAAACATCCACACCAGGGGAAAAAAAAACAACCTCTACAGAAAGGGTGCCTATGAGACATGACTGTACTGCACCTATTAAGAACATTATAAAGCGTAAAAGCTGACCCCTTCCAGCAGTGATCACTAACACGAGTTTCCAGATGGTTACTATCAAGTAGTGCCATTCAATTCCAGGCCATAGGAAAGGTTTATATGGATCAACCCAAAGGTCTAAAACAGGAGTCTCCCCCCTCTCCCCATGACACCCCTCCTCCCACACACTCTCCTTCCACTTCTGGCACTCCCCAGGCTACTCACTGGGATCCAGCTGGTGGGACAAACCAACATTTAATGCTGTTTCCTGACTCCAGATCTAGCCTCTGGAAGCAATATAAAACATTAAGCAGTGTTAGGAAACAAGTAAGAATAGGCGGAGAGACCAGGGGTGGTTAAAGGGAGAGCTAGCTGCCATCTTCAACTACCTAATAAGGGAGAGGATGGAGCCAGACTCTTCTCCAAGGTGCACTGTGACGGGACAAGAGGCAGCAGACACAAGTTGCAGCACAGGAGGTTCCCATTAGATATGAGACTTTCTTATTTTACCACAAGGGATGCAAAAAACTTGTGGGATCTCTGTCCTTAGAGACATTCAAGGCTCAGCCAGACAGCCCCAAGCAAGCTGATGCAGCTACAAGCCTGGTCCTGCCTGGAAGGTCCCCTGCCCTGGGACCTCCAGGGGTCCCTCCCAACCCAAACTGATCCTGTGGTCCTCACTTCTGGGTCCCACTTTGTGCTCTGATAGTTCTCTGAGTCCAGCATCTCGCTGTGAAACTATTCTACTTAATTTCTCTCTCCCTGACCACATCAGACTCTGTTTTTAAAGATGTCTGCAACAGGTTATCTTCTTGCTCCATCTCCTGGGGAAATGTTATTTCTTCAAACCTTATTCCCGCAGAGAGTGCTGGTTGCATTTAGGATGTAGCTATTACTTCTTAAATCTGTCCAGGTGCTGATTACAGCTGATAAAATGGCCGAGAGTAGTTTTCAACAGGGGTTACAGTTCTGTCAAAAACAATGTTTGGGTGAAGCTTTATTACTGATTAAATTCTTCAGAACTCAGCAACCAAACCAGATGCTGCAGCCCACTCCGCCAAAGTTTTACAGCCACTGCTCTTTCTGACAGTCTTCGCATGCCTCTCCCTTCCTTTCCGTGCCCTGAGTGAATATTGGCTTGGAGGGTAGGAGGTGAAAAAAAGTTATTTTTGGCTTTCAACTTTTTATGGCATTCCTGTCCCATAAAACTCCTTGGAGCTGTGTGTCTCACCCCAGGTCAGAACAAAACCAGTTCTGAAATCACAGAGAAATTTCTTCGTGAGACGCAAGTTGTCCAGCTGCCAGCCGGTAGTGATAACGTCCCAAAGCACTGACCCGCTCGGGGCCCCGAGCCAGTAAAATGCAGGCCTGGAGAGCCTAGGGATACAAACTGCTTATAAACCCACTGGATGCTTAAGCCCACACTCATCTCTGAAGCAAAATTCCCTCAACAGGAGCTTTCCTTGACTTGAAAGGGCCGAGCTCAGAGTCCGTGCCCCGTGCAGGGCGGCAGTCTAGACATGATGGCGTAGGCGGGTGAGCGGGGAGGCGGCGAGGAGGCTGGCAGGACGGGAACTGCCTTGCGCTTTCTTCCAAGAGGGTCCTCCGCCCTCCGGCCATCCCTCAGTACTGCCACAGCACGGCAAAGCATTGGCCCTCCTGGGCCTGGGATGATCCTTGTCCAAACATTGAACCAACAGGAGACACAGCATTACTACAAGAAACATGTGAGCCTCCTCAGAACAGACACTGAGTTTTATGGAGGTCGAATGAAGTATAATTGTCTAGCCAACATAATTGCATAACTCATCAAGAATTGCTTTCTCTCTTCGCACCTTCAGTATCAGCAGTGCCTGTTAAAAGCAAGATCAAGAGTCTTAAAAAACTCTTTGGAGGCTTTTATGGCACTGATTCTCAGCGTATTGTTTAACAGCTTGAAGTTTGCTTACTTAAAGTACCTAACAGAGGTGCAAGCCCCAGAACATAAGTGGGTTTTAGGGAACAGGTACATGACTGAGCCAACAGTGTGCGCTTGCAGCCCAGAAGGCCAACCGTATCCTGGGCTGCATCAAAAGAAGCGTGGCCAGCAGGTCGAGGGAGGTGATTCTGCCCCTCTACTCGGCTCTGGTGAGACCCCACCTGGAGTACTGCGTCCAGCTCTGGAGCCCTCAGCACAAGAAGGACATGGAGCTGTTGGAGCGGGTCCAGAAGAGGGCCACAAAAATGATCGGGGGGCTGGAGCACCTCTCGTACAAGGACAGGCTGAGAGAGTTGGGGCTGTTCAGCCTGGAGAAGAGAAGGCTGCGGGGAGACCTTATTGCGGCCTTTCAGTACTTAAAGGGGGCCTATAGGAAAGATGGGGACAGTCTTTTTAGCAAGGCCTGTTGTGACAGGACAAGGACTAATGGTTTTAAACTAAAGGAGGGGAGATTTAGGCTAGATATAAGGAAAAAAATTTTTACAATGAGGGTGGTGAAGCACCGGAACAGGTTGCCCAGAGAGGTAGTGGAGGCCCCATCCCTAGAAACCTTTAAGGCCAGGTTGGACGGGGCTCTGAGCAACCTGATCTAGTTGATGATGTCCCTGCTCACTGCAGGGGGGTTGGACTAGATGACCTCTAAAGGTCCCTTCCAACCCAAAGCATTCTATGATTCTATGATTCTATGACATAATTTCTCAGGGTTTTTTTTTCATTTAGTTAGTTTTTAATCTTTTTTCAAACAGAGCCACTCAAGTTAACTGAATTATCACATATGCCTCTCCAGACACCATTCAGCACCTAATCAAGTGGTAGGATTATAAATACCATGTGTTGCAGCAGTGGCTGAGCCTCAGTCATCGAAGGTTAGATTGTCTTTACAGCTTTGCACCGGTGGGATAAAGAAATTGCACCAGGAAAGCAGCGATTTCATTGCATGAGGAAAATGCCACACAGAAAACAATTAAAGTTTACAGAAAATGTGGGTTATGTGAGTCATGCAAAACACATCTTTTTTGCTCTGGTTCTTCAGTAACATAAGGCAGAAGTGACCTCCGAGCTGCTGAATTACAAGTAAAATGACAAGGTAAAATTACAAGGCAAGCAGATCCCTGCTTAGGTAAAGCTGTCTGGCTCTCGCTGGGAGACAGACACAGTCTCTCCAAACTCCCAGAGATCAACCTTCATAATTGAATCACCAGGAGATCTTGCAGGAGAACAGAGGGAAAAGAGGGGATATGGATTTTACTTATGTTTGCTAACTCTTTTGAAATAACCTTGATAGAAGAATTAAATGTAATTTAGAGAGGGAAATGTATTATTTATGGATGCATTGCAATAAGCAGGGAAAAAGTGGAGAGAAATACTTCTTCAGCATCCTGGAGACAGGCAACTCCCCAAAAGAGGAATGAGCTAGCAGCAGGGAAAGTAGATATTGCTGGGTGATGTGTTTGTTTATTTTTAATTGGATCCCAGAGATCACACAGAGATCATCCAGCTGAGCTAGAACCCACTCCCGGGATTTCTAGGAGCTTAACAAAAAGGCTGCAGTTGAGAAGAGAAGACCAGATCTCCTTTTTGGCCAAGCATTTTTCCAGGAGTTGTAGAGGGAGTTGCCCATTCTCCTGGCTTATCTAGCTTTCAGGCTTACTTCCAGAGCCAACAAGCTTGTATGGCTGAGTCCCTCTGTGCTCACCACTAGCAAATACTTTGTTTATTTGCAGCTGCCATGCTCTAAGATAAACCAGATCAGTAAGACTTACGTGAATGTGAAATAGTAGAGCTAGTCCTAGCTAGAGCCAGCTGAACAGGTCAGCCCAATGCCTATATGAAGTGGCTGGCATCGTCTTGTAATGAAAACAGAAGGAAAGTGATTCAAGCACCAGCCAAACCTTTCTCTGAAATACACAAATCAATGTGAGCACCAGACAGATGCACACACAGAAGCAACAGCAAAGAAAGGATGGAGGCCTGGTATCAGCTAGAATTGGAAGGCAAAGGCACAAACCAGTGCTTGAAAGGCAACAACTGCATGTAGATTTGACAAGGTTATAAAGAGACTTAGTTTTTGATGCCCTATGTACAAGCTCATCTGAAGAACTTACATTGTACAGTCCTATAATTGATACAATTTCAGCGAGTCTCAGCCCATCAACTTCTATTTCTTGGATCTCTCTCCTCATTCGTGTACAGCTTTGACCCCACATTTACACATTCCAGCAGCTGTTATATTTTCTTTAGCATTCAGCCTTCTTCAGCTTTCACCACAATGATCTCTAGTCTGTTTCAGAGTTGATCTGGCAAAGAAATCCGCATTGAAAAACTGCGTGCAACAGCTCCCTGAAGTCTGCAGGTCTTATGAGTTTGGAGGACTTCCAGCCCTCTCCCAGGGACTCCCCAGTTCACACTCAAAGAAGTTTCAGACAATTGGGCTGACATTAAATAAAATTTAACTCCCTAATTCCCCAGGGGATGGAATAAAAAGGGAAAAATACATATAAATTTAGGTATATGAATGATTATACAACATAGAGAGAAAAGCTTTGGGTGGCTAGTGGAATTTGCTGCTGTCACAGCAGGATGACCGATCCCAGCTCAGCTGTGGCCATAAGCAGCTTGCTGGCCTCAAGGTCCTTACAGAAGAAAACCAGGAAATTTGTTGTAGGAACTTTGTGCTCTCAGGTAAAATTGGGGTGGGGGGAGCTGGCACTGCACCTTTAAGTCTCACTTCTGAGGGAATAAGTGTTAACAGCGGTCTTAATTAAGAAGAAGGGCAACAATATGGTAGCCTTCAGCAGTGAAGTTCCCCTCCATATAGTCTTATTTGTAGCAAAGTCTGACACTGTGCAATCTCTCCCATTAGGTATTGCACGTAGCCACCAGGCAAGAACAGAGATTGACGGCCATGTAGCACAGCTTGGGAAAACACTTTTATAGTTTACTCAGGTGCACAATGTGGCATCCCACAACATGTTTGAGTGGACCACTATGGTCCAGCTGGAGAGAGCCATGACATGTTCACCACCAGACACAGACCAAGCAAGTGCAATGGACAAGTTTCCAGTTGGCCTCAGGTTTAAGAGGCGGCATTGCAGCTGCAAGAACGGGATTGCTTGCTGAATAAAAGAATATGCTGCTTAGAATAAAAAAAGTCAGCTGAAGCAGCACAACGAAGCCATCCTGTGCAACAGCGAGAGGCTGGGGAACAGCTCAGAACAGCAAGTCTGTTTTCATGATCCTGGTGGCTAGGCACAATGCAGGATAAAGGATCATTTGGTTGCAGACATCACTGGAAATGGGAACTTCACTAGAGAGTGCTGCCGTGTTCTTGCCTCACTTCATAACCAAGACTGCTGTTAACACTTCTTCCCTCAGAGGAAAACAAAAAAAATATCCTAGTGTTATTACTTTAAATTAATGCGGAACTACAAACCACATCCAGACAGCAGCAACACACAAATCGAAATGATACTGAAATGCAGGAATTTGTCATCCAACATCAATTCATGCAGGAACCTTAGCTTTTAATTTTTACAATAATAGGCTTTAATGACTAACATCTTCAGGTTTAAAAGCCTAAAACAAGTGATAAAAAACACTGTCTCAAATAATATAAGCCTGTTACTCTGGAGAATAAAGTACATCAATTTAGCTTCCTACATAAAATTAATATCTACATGCACTGTAGCCCTCTACTAGAAATGACTGCATAGTCTGAAGATGTTTCTACAATGAGTGGAAAGGGCTTCTTCCATCACAAGATACATTAATGATATTAGCATATACTACTATTATTAAGTGGCTGGTGCAGAGATGTTATGTTAAAAAATTAACAATAAAAACTTTCAGTAGGTGAAAACGTAATGTCCACCTTCACCACATATTTGACTACTCCAAAGTCTCATTTAACTTTGGTAAGGACTCCATCAGCTTGGAAATGCGAGCTCTAGCCTTTAAAAGTAATAATAAAAAAGCCATAGCTACACACACAAAAGATGCTGAACATCCTGGACAAGAAAGAAGGCAATGAAAGAGTATATAAGCCTGCTGACAGCAGTCGCACAAAGGCAGCTTCACATGCCTCATGCAATCACTAAGATTTAAAGATCAGTAATGTAACCAAGATTTAAGATGATCTGTGAACATCCAAAGCGATGCTTAACTGCACACTGTACCACTAGTCACGTGAGTAAACTCTTTCATGCAAGTAAATCAAAATGCTTTAAAGGATTCCCTCCCACCTCAAAGCAATTCTCCAGATATTATTTGGCTATGAAATACTTTTAGAACAAAATCTCGTTGAGTGTTGCTATGTGCAAAGGTATCACAGGGCTCTCTTGGGACTCCTCTTTGCAGTAAAATTTAAATTTCTATCTTTCCTGTTACTGGTGTGTCCACAGCACTGTAGTTTGGATCTGAAGTGCAGGACTGGGGGCAGCTTCCTGAGCATCTCCCTCTTACCAAACTCTGATTTAAGTTATGGGGTGATTTTGTAGCACATGAACTGAATCCCATTTGCATGAAGCTAATGCAGAGGGTGCACCACAGGTACACATTTAATGTGCTATAACCACTTATAGGCAAATCAGTCCATGGGACCAGATTTCTTTTTCCTTCAGCCCCTTTTCCTCTGGGGAGGAGGTCTGACAGGGCCGGCCATGGAGAAGTACAGCAAATCCACAGGACTGGGCTAGAGCTAGGTCTTCATCAGTGATGCCTTCATCAGCGACCTAGAGAGAACATTAAATGCTTTGCTAACCCCTCAGCCTATGAAGCTGTTGGCCTCAGGACCAAATCCATTTGCTCTCCCAACAACCAGCAGCACTACTCTCTAGGTCAAAATACATCAATAAATCACATTCAGAAGTCTTAGACCAAGTCAGATTCCCTAAGAAACACAACTTCTAGAAAGGAAGAAAACTCCTTTCAAGCTCTCGTGGCTGGAATACTTCATGGCAACATTATAGCCACAGCAAATTCCTTTCTAGGAGGAAAGATTTCAGGCAAAAATTAGAGAGGATTTGATTTATAATGGAAAATAAAGTTAAAACTAACGGGCCAAGTTTTGCTTACACTGAATAATACTTAGCACCTACATAGGAAAATTCCCACTGACTGCAGTCAGAGCAGATCTGAGGCTTTAAACATGCAGCCTCCACTTCAGCTCCAGAATAGCTGTGCTAAAAATTAGGTGTCAGACTGGGACATGCCCTTCCGATGAGAAAGGGGGAAGAAACGGTATGCATGGAGCCCCAGCTTCCTCCAAGGGGATAATAGCACACAGGCTTCGGCCCTCAAGGGGAAAACTGACTTTGCAGGTTCATAAAACACCTCTGAGAAAGGGGTGAGCAGCATTGGCAGTGCCCAAGTTGGTGTTGGGAGTTTGTAGCTACAGGGAACGAGCTTGGGGAAAGCCATCAGGGACCGGTTGAGCCACAGTGCTCCAAGGCTCTTGGGTTTAAGCCAGACCAGCTAGGAAACGGGCAAAACCTGCACTTTGCTGCAGGCAGAAACAGCAGGTGACTGCCTGCCTTCCGCTGTCAGCCATGTTACAGGGGCAGCTGGTGTCCTCCTCCCTCACAGGCAAGGGAATGGAGAGGGACTGGACCCACGATCAGAGGTCGCAGTCCCGCTCTAGGTGAACAAGGCCTAAGGGGAGCAAAGCTGTTTGAAGAGGATCCAGGCCAGCTTTATTGCCTGTTGCTGTATCTGTTCTCCAGTTCATGAAGCAATGTCAACGTAACGTGTGCTCTGAGAGCAAAGCTGCCATTTATGGCCTCAGCGGCCAAGAAAGCAGACAAACCTGAGCATCTGCATTTGCAATCTCCACTGCTCCATAAAAGACAAGGTCAGACAGAAAACATGTGTTTCATATTTGCAAATCTGAATGATTTATATTAGGGGAGCAGGGCTGGACCGCATGCAGCCTCTACGTTGTTAAAATTTAATTTACTAATCAATTGCTATCAGATGCTAGACTTCTTCAGCTGCCCCATACAAGGAGCATAGTTTCTCACAATACCCTGTCTTGATTTCAGTGCTGTATCTCCTTCCAGGGGCTGAAGAGAGGTGAGCTGAAGTGGGTGAGCAAAAGAAAAGGACCACTCAATCCCGTGAGGTCATATTTTAAATTAAGAGAAGCCACCAGAGCATTATCTCCCTATTTCTGTTGGTCATTTAGAAGATGACATCCTCTTGCCATTATTTGCGCAAGGTAGCTTTACCTGAGGAAGCGAATGCATTAAAATGAATAGTACGTTTCTCACCTCAAGACAGCAAGTCTGGAGGAGAATCAGTGTCCCTAGGTGCCCTGTCCTCCTTTTGGCTGGATTGTTTCTCAGCCATCGCTCCCAGTTCAAAACATTTAAAACATTATAAATGCATGTGTCTCAGCAGCTGAACTAGAGGAAAAAGTAAAGACAGAAGCAAGAAAGATTTTTGCTGATAAGCATCCCTCCTATTATGTGTGTTATGAGCTATAGGTTGGGTCTCCGGTGCTGTACAGCTTTGGACTGCAGGTTTACAGATAATGCTGACCTTGGGGCAATGGTGTGCGTGGATCTTTCCAACACTTCTTAACAGTAAAATGGACATACTGAAAAAGCATGATTCAGATGGCTTACATGAGTCAAAGACTCTCAAACACAAAGGAGGTGCATGAACAGCACCATTTTCATAGCTTATGCTTTCATCCTCGTACACATGGCAACTCCCACACAGTCCTAAGAGTCTGAAGGTCTCTTCAAACCTCAGGAACACGGGACACCACTCCTATCCTTTAAGCTGGGTTAAAGAAACCCTGAGGGTCTGCAAACTTGTTGTGGACACAGAAGCAGATGACAGCTGAATAGATCCTGTCTTTACCCTCTCAAGGATGACGGTGTCAGGGGTGCTGCAATACAGTGGAGATCTTCTAGCTTAAAATTAGGATAGTGCAGAGATGACATTATTCTGTCTTCTCCTGTCCCCGAGCACCCTCCTGCACGACTGTACCTGCTCATCTCAAAGGCACAAGACAGTACTGACGATTCTCAGCAAGACTTTACCTATCCAGCTTGGTACTGATGATGTGAGACCTATATGAATATCAAAACTCATCAAATAGGACAAAAAATACCCCAAAACATGTTTGCAGAGCATGTTCTCCTTTTAAGAAACAGCGGAACAAGAGAGTTTTCAGAGTCCCAACTCCAGTTCACTGAACAACTCCAGTTATATCCAGTTCAGGATACAAACATCAACACTAGCATTGGTCAAAAAATTTTTGAATGTCCTCTGTTATAATTAGCTCCATTCTTGGTTAGTAAGTCACGCATGAAATGATCCTGGCTTCCCTTTTACGTGGTAATCAGAGACCAAAAACATTCCGAAATTACGGGTGAATTGCCAGCTCTTCTCTCCAACTCTTTGCTATCTGCATTTTGGGTGACAGGTTCCCTAAGAATAGGTTAATGTTACTACTCTTGGAATGGAAGAGGGAAATATTTTAAACCGGGGAATAATCAATCCAGTCCAAACCTTCAGATGGAGAATCATTCACATTAAGATTCATGAAACTCTTAGAATTCATTTTTTTTTTTCCAGCAAATACCCAGCAGGTCACAGGCAGTTGGACAACTAACTCCACCATGGTAATTTATGAGACTGTCTCGTAAATTCGAGAACTACACCTTTTTTTTTTTCTGGAGGGGGAGGGGCAGGGGAGGAAGCCAAAAAATGTCAGACTCCAGGTCTTAGGAGTATTTTAATGCCATCAATTGTCTAAGGACTGACTGTAATAGACAGTGTATCAGATAATGCTAAAGCTTCCAATGCATAATGTTTAGAGGGTTTTTTCATATTTCTGAACACTAATACTTCAGATACGTTTATACCTTTCCAGGACACTTCATTCAGCCCCGGTTTCACTAAATGCCGAAGACAAATGCTGTTGACCTGATGTTACCTACTCTCACTGGAGAACTACAGCAACGCTGCTGTCTGGCAGATTTATTCCTACCTGGCACTACTGCTTAGAAACTGCCTAATTAACAGTCTGTTAAACCAACAGAGTGAAACATGGCAATTTCTGTGTAACAAACACAAGGACAGCAAGCCAATATAAGGTCCCTGGGTGTAACAGGGCCATGACTGCAATATGTGACTATAAATGCTCATGACGGAAGAGAATAGTTGATGAACATTTGAACCAAGGCAATGAACAGAACCCGAAGTGATGATTGCAGGATAATCAGCCCAGCAATTAGTCTAAATAGCATCAAATTCCTATTTTAAATCCATCCTGTAGTATTATTTGGAGAGCACTATTTTTCATGTTATTGCACCACGGGGTTTCTGCATGCTATTATGTTGTTGATGCCTTCAGCTCTGGGAACGGCTGCATTTCAGTAATAACTCAAACAGCCCCAAGCGCAGTTTAAGAAGCTCAAAGACGATTTGCCTGGAATTAAATGGCCTTGACAAACAGTAGACGTTGTTTCAACCTCCAACTCATCCTTGGCCACATAACCTCCCTGTCCACCTGCCTCTTTTCCACTCAGTGCCTCAGCAAGCAGGATCCAGTGCTTAGATACTCCAACAGAAGAAGAAAGCAGATATCTTTCCCCCAAGAGGAGGAGTCTGTGACTGGTAAACACATACAGGAGTCTCAGTCAAGCCTTTGTCTGCCATGGAGGCCTGTCTAGGAGAAAGGGGTGAAAGCCAGAAGTTTGCAATCCTTTGCTGCAGGAATTTTGGCCTGTGGGTACAGTTGGCTGCCTCAAGGCAGCGCACCTTGCACACAGCTGAGGATCTGCTGCATTATGTCTGTAGGCAAGTACATTAAGGGGGGAGGGAGAGAGTTTACTGCTTCAGTTTGACATGCACTTGGAGAACGCTGGATTCCAACTTATCTCCCACACTGAACTCCAGGGACGTTCAATTGTTGACCCAGATCTGGAACCAGACTTCAGGATTTGCTCCCAGCTCTGTGAGCTGAACATTGATTTGGCTACAAACACATCCATAGTTATAAAATTAAAAAAAAAAAATTTGCATCACTGAAGAGATAAAAAAATGTTGTTTCCTTATTTTAGTTATTTCTTGTCCTTTCCTGAAAGTGATTTTAAGGTATGTGCACTCATTGGTGTGGACAGATCCGTGCACAGACTACTGCAGTGTTTCTTCCTCTCCTGCTGGTTACAGAAGTTTCACCCCTTGATGCTTTTAACTTCAGTGCAATTGGGATGTGGAGCTCCCAGACTCCTCATGCAGCCTCTCCTTCCTACCACTGAGACCTTTATATGAAAGAGGTCAACCAGCAGAAACAAGACTATAATCAAGAATTGTCCTAGACCTCTGCTCCAAACAACTTGATCACAGCCTGGCCATAAGAGGTTGCCAAAGGCCCACAGGCTGCCGGTCATTCATCCAAAAAAGCCTGGAGCACTTTGAAAGCCATGAAGTATCGCAGTCTGGCTCACACAGTTGATATGTAATGTGGCATCCCTTAAACAAAATGAACCATAGGGGCAAATGTAATTTAGAGATTGACGGGGTGAACAAAAAAATACCACAGCTGTCTAGAGGTAACTTAAATCTTCATCTGAAGAGTAAATCACTGCCAGAGATTTTCAACCATTCATTTAGACATCAGGAATATCAACATCTTTAAACACTACTTAGAGATGATGTTTAGGAAAATTGGGAAGAGTGCCAAAGACACAAATAACTACACTGAAATAACTTAGAAGACTGACAAGAAACATAGCGTTCATATTTTAAGCAATCAACTCGCATTTAACCCAACTGTCTCAAAATGCTATACTTCTGTATCATATGGCACATGCTATATTAGTGAGCCACGCCACAGTTAAGAGAGTGTGAATTCCTCACTCAAAGAAAAAGAGTTTGGTGACGTATGACAGCCCTTAAAAGCCTGTTTCAGAGTGGAAAGTTACTGCAGAATAGTTTGTGTATTTTAAATTCAAGCCTGCATTTAATCTACCACAACTCCTAACGTGGACATGGCCTAAATCTAATGATTATGTGTCACATTCACCCAGTATTTGTATTTGGTCAAAGATAAAAACCCAAACCAGTAACAAAATGCCAGCCTTTCTGCCACCAGAACACAGCACATCCTGGTTTGCTGACAGAGACCAGGAGCTTTTTTGTCAGCTCCAGCTCCATGATAGTACATCAATTTTATTACTTGTTTCTCTCCAATGAGCACAAAGAAAGTTTGGCATTCTGTCAATTAAAAAGCAATGATTTTAATAAGATGCCGAGAATCAAGCAAAAAATGGTCAAAAGGGTGAAGACTTACTGCAATATCCCACCAGAGAAAAGGTTTGGTTTCCCTCCAGGGTAAAAAAAAAAAAAAAATGGAAAGCGCTATAGAGCAAAGCCTTCAAGGAACACTCCTGCTGCTGCTGCAAAGACAAAATACACACACCTAAAGAAAGGAGAAAGGAAACAACGCAGCAGACAGCAAACAGGATCCCCTTTATTACACTCTCTATTCATTTGCTGTACATCTGGAAACTCCACTGAAGAAACGTATTAGATCACAGCAGCATAAATTTGACATTAACTGAAGGGACATGATAAAAAAGTGCTTTTCCCTACTGCATTGCAGCAGAATTGTCGATGATGCTCAAAACGCCTTTAAATCTCTGACAAGAATAGCAATTGTGTGATTTACACAAGCCGTAGTGTAGATAGTGGTTCATGTTATGGTTCTCTGTTATTTGTCAAAAACCACATTATGTCTCCAGTTGTTCCTTCGCCCTTCTTCATGCTTATGGTCAGGAAATCGTAAGAGGGCACTGGGCTGGAACCCTCCTTGGCTTCTGCTCTCTAAGTCCACTCCTTTTCACGTCGCTCACTGCCTCCTTGTCTCTTTCCATGCTTCAGATGTATTGAATCTATTAATTAATATTTCCCATCTTCTGGTCTATAAAGATCAGAGTCCTAGTAACTGCAATATCTGTATTTAAAAGCAGCCAATATTTTTCATTATAGCAATACAAGACTACATACAGTTGTCAGCAAAATTATCCACAATGCAATCTGCTATAAGGAAAACTCAACAGGCATATGCTTTTCTTTAACTTTTTTTTACTATTCCTGAAATACCCTGAAAAAAAATTACTCTGAATTTCTCCCCTACATTTTTAACAAACTATTTCAAAGTCCAGTGGAGTGATCACATATGTGGAGTGTTTCTCCTTATCTGTCTCATGCAAAACAGATATGTAGAAATTTATCCTTGAAACACAAATCTTTGGGAGTGTTGAAGCAATTAATGCATACCCCAAATTATGGTAAACTTCAAGTTATCCCATTACAGCACTTCAGTCTTGTGAAGAAACACTACTTCTGAAAAACCTGTTTCCTGTTTTAGATATCCATTATGTTCTAAAACAAAAATTATCATGTCATAAATGCAAGTGGAGATAAGTATATAGCATTTGTATGCATTCAGGCTGCTACTTGCATTTACTATCTTGGCTGCATGTCATTAATACCAGATTTTGTTTGGCTGCACTAAACCAACCATGAGGCATTCACACCTGTTCCAACATCACCGTAGCATCTCCAGGCAAAAAATGCAGCAAAATCATATATACGTGAAGCCATTTGACAGCCTATCCATCAAGAGATCACAAGTAGTTCTGTGTTAACACCCACAAAGATGAACAAGTGACCAGCATGTGCAGGCACGTGCATGCTTTCTCTCTTGATTTCCCTACTGCCCCCATCTCAACCACAATAAATTTTTTGCTCCCTAATGGCTACAGAATGACACATACAGAAAAACAACTATCTGAGAATATTAAGATTTAAGGCAAAAAAAACCCCAAACCCCAAAACCACATAAGCCTTCTACGTGCATCTCCCTCTGTCTGAATCACAAAAACAACTGTGCTTTTTTTTCATTTCCAATGTTCCTCAGCAGCAGGGCTTGTCACCAAACTCATGTCTTGCATCAGGAATAGTCTGAAGTATTTCAAAGGGGGGAGAAATAACTCTCCACTGCTGTTTCAAAGAAAATTAGTTCTCAGGAATTCCCATGAGATGCAATATCTGGGACGATAAACATTAAGACCACTGAAGTATCAGAATAATATCTACTTAAAGGAGAAGTTTTAAATATACCACTCTTTCTGCATCTCCGTTATCAAAGCTTTAAAATACTTTGCTCAGTTGGTGTTGCTACGCAGCTGCTTTACCCTCCAAGTCCACCCAGCTTTAACCACTCACTCCTTACACACCAGCCTGTGCTCCAGGCTCCGGTGCAGCTGAGAGGATCCTCATTCTTTCTCCAGCTATTCAGCTTGGAAAATCATACATTTACACAAGACGGGAGCCAAAAAATTACTGGATGGTGGTCAGTTAAATGAAACACTTGGCACCAATAAGACACATGGGGTACCACAGGTCTTTACACTTCATGAATTCTCTGCTATATTATTACTAACACAATTACTCCGGGACAGTTGTTGAGCAGTGCAGCAGAGAAAGCATTGGCTAGAAAGTTGTCAGCTGCAGCACACACAAAACACAGAAGTCCCTGTCTGCTGCCATAAGGTTTTTACCTTTAATTCCTGAATTGCAGTCAGTTAGTGACAGGCAGAGGACGCAAATCCCAGAATGTGTCTGTGTTCGTACTGCCTCACATCATACATGGCAGCAGAACCTCTCCCCAGCGTGAACAGAACATCTGCCTTTGCAGATGAATCGGAAAGTGGCATTTTTTTGAAGCGTAGTCCTTTTGGCAAATTCCAGCAGGAGCCCTCTCTTCCATCAGCCAACATACCATCGCATGATGACTGACTTCCTCACTCCCCATTTTCAGCTAACTTTCCCCCCCACCAACTTGTTGATTTCTGTCCTTAACACCACATTTTGCCCAGGAGGCATTTCATAAAATTTTGTGGCTGCAAGGAGAGTTGCAACTGTAGCAGAATCAGCCAGCCCTAGAGTTGAAAATCTCTATTAACAAGTTATACTGCACACTGGCTACTGTTTTACGTACTCTTCACCCACCCACCCTCTGTAACCGGGCTCAATCACCTCATTTCCCAGGCCCACATTCAGAGAAGTGGCAAGAAAGGCAAATTTGTCATATCCATCACAGCTGGGATCTGAACCTCTTGAAGGGCCCATTTATCATGTGATAAAACACTCCAGCAAAAAATAAATGCATTTGTCCAAGTTCAGGGGGGCAGGTGAGAAGGAGACGGGTATCAGCACAAGGGGGAGGAAGGATTGGACCTCTATTTATTCTCAGGCATCCTGAAAAACACAGCATGGGTTAAGTAGTCTTGCTTACAACCAGAGCCGCACTCTCGCAGAGCAGCCCCCTTGCCTCCTGCCTGCAGGCAGCCAAGGCAGCCCCTTGCCACCAGCTCTCCAAGAAGGCAGGGAGTGGGAGTGTTCACAGGCAGCCAGCTCTGCCAGGTTGCTGGCGCCAGCCCCGCTCGGGGAAGCTCTCCAGCCAGCCTTCACGATTCACAGCAGCCGTCAGGCCGGGAAGTGTGTCGACCCAGACTCAGCTTGACCACGAGGCAAACCATAAGAGCAGGAAACGCCGGAGCAAGGCTGTACGCAGCACCAACCCCATCTGCCCCAGCAGCGGACACAGTTGCCGTACTACAGCGGAGGACCTGCATGGCAGCAAGCGTGCAGCACCAGCCAGCACTGGAGGGGAAGGTGATGGGTTGGCCCCACAGGACTGCTTTCTTCACTGACTTCAGGTGGGTGTTTCAAGTCATGAGAAGCAGCAGCGAGAGCAGGCCGCCGTGCAAATGTTTCAAGCCAACTCAATACTCCAGCTGAGCGTACTTAAATGTGTAAGACATGAAGCAAAGACTTCCCACCAGCGGAGAAAAGCCCTTTGCTTGCTCTGCGGCACCATCTAGCGCTAACAAAGTAACAACGCTCTTTGGGAAAATAAATCCATTCCAGGTTACACTGAGTTTAGAAATAAAGCAAAATACAAGCACAAAAATACATATCCAAAACATGCAAGGCAACTACTCGTAACCCATTTTCACTTTGCACATGATAGGGTCTACTGCTATCATTCCAGTATCAAAATGTTTCTGTCGAGTAATCTGAACTGGTTGCACACCAGTCAACATCCCAGCAGCGTGCTCCTCGGACCCCAGCCATGCTCGTTACCACTATTCCCATTAGACTCAGCAGATGAGCCAACAACAGCCATATGTTCTTTAAACGTACGTGCAGCCTTGCAGCTGCCTCTCGCTCCCGTTCCAGGCTGGAGACTACACTGCTGCACCACGTGCGCACTGGAAATCACGGCTGAAGGGCAGTGACAGCGGCTCTGAAACAAAGACCCAGCAGCCTTTTGGAAGGTGTTCAGATAAAGCACTCGTACACATCATCTCCAACAGGTACTAAGGCACAGGAAGAGATGAGCCCAACTCCTGGGGATGCTGGCCTCTACAGACCATTAGCTCAGAGATTTGTATCCCTGCTCATACTCAAACAACCACAGATCCCAAGTGGTTCCCTCCTGCTCTGGAAAGTTACATCTACTTGCTCCAATTTTATTACCACTACTAGTTGTTGGCATTGGGGGCTTCTTTTTTCTATTTCCTACATCCAAAAATGTTCACTACTTCTTATAAACCTACATGATAAAAAAAAAGTTGTTTTTTCCTCCAAGACCAGCTTAGTTCTTATCATTTTGACAACTGCTTATTCGCAGCATCCGAGGGATGATTCCCGTCACACTGAAGTCACACAGTGCCAGATTCTTCAGCCTTCAAGTATTCCAGCAAGTTTGACTTTAAAATAGTAGAAAATGTGATTTTTTTTTTTTTTATGCAATGACAGTCTCCAAAAAGTTGTGGAGTTCACATCCTTAAATTGTGTAAAGATCTATGGCTTTTGAAATGTTGAAATCTAGCTGTTTTTCAAAGTCCCCATTAGATCCAACTGAATAACGACAAGCTTGCATTCTCACGGACAAAAACCGCTTTGAAAATCTGACCCAAGTGATAAAATATGATTAACTCTAATGAACACAGCAGTCTTAAAATTGACATTTATACTTCAAATGCCCCCACCCTCTTCAGTATTTCTGTACAAATTCAGCACATACAGAAACCTACTTATTTTATGTACTTTTAAAAGAATCAGTTTTCATTCAAATACAAATAACACCCCTGCTTTCGAAGAAAATTCCCCCCTCAAATCTGTAATAGAATCACAAACTAAACTTTCGGAGAAAACACTATGTTAATCTATAGAGCTGGTTAAATATACCTCAGTGACACACTAGCATATAAGTAAAATGACATAGGTAAAGAATGAATCATTCCAAAACCAAACTAACTTTCCTCTTCACCCCCCCCTCCAAGTCTTGGTTTTAAATCAGCAAAAACCTATGACCTAAATAGCGATTAAGTCACTTTTACATGTTCTTGCTGGACAGCAAACACCATTTCTAAAATTATCCTTGCTAGAAATGAATGTTGAAGTTCTAATGGCTAGAGCATCCTCCACATTCAAAGGACCCTCAGTCATTTTGGTGTGGGCACCTCTTTTAGCCTCCAGCAGAGCCCAGAGGCACACAGGATGCATCTGTCACAGTCAGTATCAACACTCAAAGCACAGCTTGGTGCAAGAACCTTTCTCACATCTCTGCTGCTCCCATTAACGTCCTCAGTCCTTTCTGGATTTCAGCATATTCAGGTAAATCTTGGAGCGTATTTGTGCATTCTTCCAGAAGATTTCAAGAGTTTGCTACACATTTAACCAGCCCAACTGTGGAAACAGGTGCTTTCTCTCTATGGCAGATCTAAGAATCTGTATGTCCTCCCTCATCATTAGAAACACAGTCTTTTTTTAAACCATAACTACGCCTTGCATAATTAGCCAAGATCAAGGAAGACAGAGGACTGGCGAATCAATTATTTCTCTCTATTTTGTGTTGTTAAAGACAACAAATTCAGGTCTGACAATCACCCAATATAACAAATTTGTTTTCTGAATACAAGCCTTTGGGAAGTGAAGTGATAACAATGAACCACCAAGATGTTACAACCAGCAGAGATGCAAAACACATACGTACCTTTTACTCTGGGCGGACAGAATTGCCCAAGATGTGTCACCATCTCAAATAATGAAAGCCAGCAGAAAGGTACCAAAAAGTCAGTTACAAAAACAAAAACCACGGGATAAATGACATGGGCTGTAAGCAAGTGTCTTGCGAATAAGCCACAAAGATCGGACACAACACTGACTTTCAACACTCAAACCTGAGACAGTAGGTTCCCAAGACTTAGTCCTTGATCACATAATATACCTGCAATGCTTGGTGACAAGATCTGCAGACAGTCACACACAAAATCTGGTCGAGACTGACAAATAATATTCATTTTCAAATGGTGGTGCTCAGCAGGACCTGATCAACAACAGGGAAAGCGAGCACAAATGCGTTAGTTTCAAGTTTTATTTTTCACGTTGGTGAAACACATAGCCTCTTCTCAAGAAGCAGCATCTGTATAGCTGTTACAAACACATTTTGTACTCTAAATACACCACAGATTTGGAAAAAGAACAAATAAAGCACAGGTTTCACACTGCACTTGGGCATACTGAGTCTTTTAAATTACACATAGTTTAGAAATCTTCTGATTTTACATATACATTGCATTGGCCATCGCTCAGCCTTCATGCACCATTTAATTTTATTTTTCTTACAGTCAACACTGGTTTTTGGAAACTTTCTTGCTGTAAATGGTATCTTTTCCACTTTAAATCACTTAAATGATATTTACATAAGTGTGCAAAATGCTTTGAAAGATAGAAACTAACACATAATATACAGACAGCTTCTTCTATAGTTAAACATTTAGTAAAAGGCAGGTAACATTCCTATCACACTTTCATTGCCTAAAATAGGAGAATAAGTTATATAAAATAGACCATCTTATTTTGAGACACTTCCATTTCTGCAGATTTGGTCTTTGCAGCAACATTGCAATCAAAGATTAAGATTCTACTCCTAAGATTCAGAGAAGCCTCCTTCAATTCAATGGCAGCTTAACATGTTTAGTACAAGTTACTTTTGTCCCAGATTTTCCACGCTTGGCACAGGGAAAAGAGAAAAAAGCTGGGGGAGTGGGAAGACAGTCTTGCACATCTATTTTATTTTTTTTGGCAATATGAAAAGTATGCTTTAAGAATCTAATGCATAAATTTTAATTTTTCTTTTAAGGGCCTGTTAGTGTTACAAGCACAGTTTAAATAAAGTCTGCAAGTTCTTTCGCAGAAGCACACAACGCTCCCAATTTTTCTTCTTATGCATGTCATCTTCTCAGATACATACAATTGTTCACACACACAAAAAAGTAGACTTCTGGTGACCATTCAACAAAACCAATTTCAGAATTGGAAGCAGCAGGAAAAGCTTGAAGAAAATTAGTGTTCCTAGTGCTCCTACACATGCAGGTTTTTTTCTACTTGTGATAAAGACTTCCCATAAAAAGTGCATGCTCACCTTCATGAACAAATCCAGAAGGCAGAAGTTGAGTGAACTGGAGCGAGTTGCTTCAATGGTGAAAAGAGAAGAGTTGCAGGAAAGTCTTCAAAACCATCTTTCATGTATACTTATAATCAGAGAAAAGCAACTCAATTCCCAAAATTTCATTTAGACTGTTTTATAGAAGAGCAAAACCTTCTATATACATCATTAATAACAAAGGGAAATTACCTGTCAGACAGTAAAGAACTACAGGTGTAGTCTCACATAGCTTTAAAATCCAAGCTGATTATTACATAATACAAAGAGACAGAACTGCTTTTTGAACACCCATTAAATTGAATAACGTGACTTTTACAGCAGCCCTGCCTGCAAATCATGCTGTAGCTTGTGCACCCATCACAATGCTATTGAGTACTATCCGCCCCAAAGCAAGTGAATATTAACCCTCTAAAAGTTTACCTTCATCACAATTACATCTGACACACTGATGTCAGACATCACATCTATGTCAGACATATGCTTGATATTTTTGAAAACATCCAATTCCTTAATATGGCAGAAACTGTACCAACACTTAACTCTGTGCTTTTGGTCTGTTGTTTATTGAACTCTGGGCATCACTTATCACACACAAATCCCTGCTGGATTCCAAGTGATCTCACCCTAGTGCAGATCTTGATTAGGTTCTTCTGAAGAAAGAGACCACAGGTAAAACTTCCAGTGTTGTCAACTTTTAAGCATAAAATGGTCAAACAAATTTAAGACACTACAGAAGCTTGCAAAACACATGACGACTTGAAACCAAATAAAAATAGAGAAAATGCATTAAAATTTGGTTACTTTGGATTCTGAGCTAGTTTGAAAAATGCCATTTGTAAGAGGTAGCTGTTCTGTGCTTTGAAAATATGAAAGAATGAAATGTCTTCATAGACTAGTGTATTGATTAGTAAATAAACACCGAGAACACTCATGAACTCAAACATATCATCGAAACACTCCACCTAAGTTTTTGTTAAACATTGTCTTCAGAGCTTTATACTCAATGCACATTATCTGCTACCTTCAGGGTTTTTTTTGGTTATGGCATGCTTCAGAAACACCACTAAGAAAGGTGTCCACTCCTTCCATTCCCAAGGAGTACATTACAAACACTATGCCCTCAATCATTTCCAAAGACTTCAGGTCAATGAAGTTCTTAAGATGAAAGATGTGTGTGTACTTCTAAGCTTGAAAGACAGCTTCAAACTAGTTGACTTAGTATTTTCCACACCCGTATGGATACTGCTTGCAAAGAATAAGGTATTAAAATAATGTTCTGCAGTGGACTAAAAACACATTCAAAATAAACTGAATGCTCCCCCTAGTGCTCATACTAGTGAAAAATCCTGCCTGGCACAGTCTGCCTTAAATGGTGTTAAACAGAAGATAAATAGCCAGATGAATGATTCTATATTTAACTCAGAAAACAATCACAAACATATTACTGGGACCAAAAAGTGTCAGCTGTTGAAATCCAGCATTTAAAATTCTGTACCACTATCCCTTCTCCAGTGCTTCTGGGGTTTTGGTTTCTTTTAAACTGTGCTTTTAGTAAAAATTTCTTTCAAATTTTTCCCGTCAACGAAGGCAGGGCCCTGAGGAAGCTCCTACCAGGTAAGAAATGAAGTCCAAAGATGTTTCAAGATGATAGGTACAATCATGCTTTTCCCCCTGTATTGTACCCAGAAGCTGCCAAGTTAATATTAGCATTCCCATATCACAACTGCAATGAAGCTCTGGTAAATCTGGTACCTTTGGATATGCTCAACATCACAAATAAATCAGATATTTAAGACAACGTATGTCTGTAGCTAGCATAGTCCACCAGAATATTCATCCTCTTCCTCATCAGCATGAGAGCCCACTGCAGCTGGTCCTCTTGCTTTGTCTTGTGCAGCATTTGGCGATTTCTTCTTGATTCCACCTCCTGGGACCACCAAGGTAAGACCAAGCTTGGCATACTGACAAGAACAAGGAAAGTTTAATTTCTGTACTATCACAGAAGTAAAATCTTGTTGAATTACACTGCACAGAATTGACTGATGCTCACAATAAACAAGCAGATAACATTCAGTACAGAAAATAGATTGATGCTGCTTTCAGAGTGTATTTTTCGAGCTTAGAACAAGCCTAACATTGGTTCATTTTTTTTTTTTTTT
>VYZW01026271.1:57812-68053 GCA_013401315.1 Balaeniceps rex
TTTTTTTTTTCCCCTATCTCAAACATTCTGAGAATGGGATGCAAGATCTATATTGATACTGCTTATTATACAATAATTTGGCCACATCCTACAGCTCCTGTGGTTCAAGCTTTACGTAAAAACAATAATTTTTCACTATGCAGCTTTGCATACATTATCTAATAATAGTTCATGTAAAATGTCTTACAAGCGTTTTTCAGTAACACTAGTACCTTAATTTTTACTATTCAGCACAGTAATAAAGTAAAATTAGTCAATACTGTTACAAAGTTTGGCATGGATGGATGTCTCCTTTACTTCACACCTTTCCTATCCTTATACTTCCTACCAAGTACAATTAAAAAAAAAAAAAAAGGGGGGGGACACTACTTTCTTAAAAAAAAAAAAATCTTTCACTAATTAGTACCTTGCTAAGGAAAAAGCGCTGAAAAAAAACCCACCCCAACCCTTCAACAATGCCATCCTGTAGGCATCATATACTGTAAATTCTATGCATGCATATCCGCTATATATATTTCTGAGATAAAGCATAAGCAGCAAACTGTTCTGGGAATCAAGGAAGGGAATTGAATTTTGGTCAATTCGCCAAACCAACCCATCAAATCCATAACAAACTGCTCTTTCACATAAGCCTTCCCACCATCTGAAAGGATCAACAACCTTACACAGGCAGGCAGCAAAGTAAAAGAACACAAAGTTCACAAGCACAGCGTAGGATGACAGAGCAAATCGCAATAAATACATGGACCCTGCTCTTCTTATTTTCCTCTACTAGAAAAATCTCTCTCAATCTCATCAAGCAAAAGGATTATTAAAAAAGGAACTGTCCACTTACATCATTGTCCATGTATTTGAAGAGTGGTGAGTTACAGACTTCAGAAACTTGATCTTGATCTTGCTGGTCGTACCCTTCTAAAAGTTGCTCTAGCGCTGCACAGTCTTCACTTCCATTAAATCCTGGTATACTGAAGGAAATTAAGAGTTCATTTAGGGCATTTCAGCAATCTACTTGACACTCAGCTATTCTATCTTTAAATGCTGCCGATCAATAGCAGAAAAGCAAGCAGCTTTTAAGAATCTGATGGACTGCTTATTCCACAAAACTGTTTATAACCATTTTGATTTCTCCAGGTACATGGATCATATCGGTAAAATTCAACTTTCAGCAATATTAGTTTGCATGCATAAGACCACAGTCATAATCAAGACAAAAAGAGAATATTAGAATTCTTCAATTTTTCCTGACTAGTCAATAAACTCTTCCTCCACTTCACATACAGAAAAATTCTGTAATGAGTTTCTATATAAAATACAAATTGAAGACTTAGAAAATATGAGCAAGATGTTTAAAGATTGATCTCGAAAAATTCTTTCTAAAAATAAAGTAACAATTTAACTTACACATATGTTCAAGTAATTTCACTAAAAACACAGTTTGAGTAAAAATATGTTGTTTCAGTATTTTGTTACTGAAGCCCTAATGAAAGCTGAAATGGAGAGTTGCTGGGAAAGCCTCTGGAACCAGGCTTAAACACTAATCCAGATTTTGACACCAGAATTTTCTCCTGGATGCGTAAAGAATGCCTTCTTCATTTCAATGTATTCAACTGGACTACTTTCTGCTTTCTAAATTATCTTTCAGTTCAATCAACTATTTAAAAAAAAAAAGTCACAAAAGTAGAAATCTTGCTTTTCTTAGCAACATCCAGAAACACCCATTTTTAATCCTAAACATTTGTTTACAATACCTAATCCATCTCTGTTCCATTTGAAAAAACGACACAACCCAAAGGATATCAGTAAGGCAAGAATCCTAGCCATAACAGTATCCTGCTCAGCTTTTAACAAGGGAAAAAAAAAAAAAAAAATGGGAAGAAGTTTTAATTTCCATCTCATTTCACCTGTTGCACTTTACTTCTTTATGACTAACTTTTTATTTTAGGTTCATTAGGAAGAATCACCACAGTAACTACAGCTAAATCTGTTAAGGATGAAAAAAATTCCTGGCAGCCACCTACCAGGGAATGCTATTATTGTACTGTAAGTCAACAGAAGTACAGGCTTAAAAGTTCTTGACAGACAGCATTTCCATGGCTCTTTCATAAGAGTAGATCTACATTAATGAAACATTCAGTTTAAAATTATAGGACATGAAGTAGACTTACCTATAGCTTTCCCTCACACATCTTTCTGCAGCAACATAATCATTTCTGTGAAGATGAACTAAGACTTGAGCAATAGTTTTCTAAACAAAAACAAACAAAAACCCAACCTGATGATTCTTCAGAAATGAACAGTAAAACGTGAGAAGAATACTGGACTGTTAATAATTAGCGTGAAAAAGGTCATTACAATCTGCAACAATTCTAAGATACTGACACAAGAGAGTCAGAACAACATAGTGAAAAAGTAGTAAGCCATATCCTCAGCTGGCATGAAATAGATTATCTCCTATAACATTGTAATGAACTGTTGCACCAAGCAAGAGTTTTTGTGGTTTGTTATTTTTATAACATTTTTATTTTTGATGTGTCTGTTGTTCTTGACAGCTCCTGTAGATAACAGCATCTTATCTTCAACATTGTAGTATTGGAAAAAGCACAGTTAGAGGTTGGGGAAACATGCATTACCACAAATTCTCATCATTTAGCAAATGTACCCCTGAATCAAGAGGTACATACCGTCAGTCAGATGTCAGCTGTCTTTAGTTACCCAGAAAAATTGGAAATGCACTATCAGAAATTGTCTCTTAGAATTTACCTTATAGCATGTTGGGTAATTTTCAATTTCCTTATAAATACTTTTTTCCTTTTGAAGAGACAATGCAGCCTCATCTAATCTAAAAAACCAAAACACAGTTAGAAGTATCAGTGCCAGGAATACAGCAAAATGAACCTGAGGCTAATTACAAAGTGTTTAACTAATACACTGGCAAGTCTACTGGAATAAAAAGCAACACAACTAAAAATCAGCAGTAGATCTTACTAACAGAGTAGGTAAAGAAATATATAGTCAGCAATTCCTTCTGTATACATGCGGGCCAAGAATATCTCTGGCATTCATTCAGAGAAACCACATTTTTCTTAACATTGTACAAGATGAATGCCTTGTTACATACCCTAACAGATTTCTGTATGTCATGAGGTCACTATCAGCTATCAGTAAGTCTGATATCCATGAACTATCAATATTAAGTCATAGCAACTGGGTTTGAGTTTGAATACTTTTAATCATCACATTAAACTTCTGGAAATTAGCAACAGCACATAAGCTATAAAGCAACAGAGCAAACAAGTCTTTCAGATGTTCTGAAGCTATGTTGACTTGCTTTCACAGAAAGACTTTCAAGTTACTTTGTAAATTTCCTTTTCTGACTACAATTCTGCAGTGAAATAAAGTGTCTTAAAAGTAGAGTTAGAAACCCAGACGATTTCTTAAAGGAACTACAAGTTTCAGTGAAGCAAGTCTAAGCTGAACTGCAGGTCAAGTTTGGTGCTAGCAATTAACAATTAAAATAAATCCCATTGAGACTCCAAGATACACTCTTCTTTAAGAAGTCCAGAATCAGACTGCTGCAAACAGATTTCTTTCCTCAGGTTAGTCACCTAACTCCCCCATTTTACATTCCACAGCTATAAAAGACTTTCAAGTACTTTCTACATGTTAGTGCTGGAAGAAAAAAAAAAAGAAATCCTAAAGTAGTTTAAGAATTAATGAAGACTGGTGTATGTGCTCTCTAGCTATTCAACAAACACAAAGGAAACAAAGCCTTACAGCCCACATTCTCCCATCCCAGAACACAGAACAGGCGGTTCCTGGATGAACACGGCATATGCCACAGAAACTGAATTTTAGTTTGAAGTGCATCTCAGAGAAGAATTAAGTAACAGTATATAAACCCAACAAAAGCAAGAAAAAAAAAAAAAAACACAATGAAAATCACTATTAAAGATTCAATTCCATTAAAACAAAAAAGCTATACCTGCGCCCTCTGACTAGAAGTCTTGATGCCTTCCCTAGCATTTCTAATGCTTGCCGTAAACGTTCTTCATTCTAAAGAATAAAAAGAATTCATGCACTCGTATTTCATTTGTACAGAATTAAGACCACTAGACCTTAATCCAAGTATGTCATCTGTAACTTAGAACTGTTAATTAATATTTCAGCAGTTCACACACTGAAAGAAAACATGAAGAGTATTGGTACACCCAAGTCCTACAGCCAGCTCCCATATGGATCTACAGAGCAAAGTAACATCAATGCAAACTTGCTAATCTGGAAACACATGACAACTGACGATAAAGAAGTACACCAAAGCCAGTAGCAAAAAAGCAATGCATCTGCTCATGGCACGGGTAGAGCATCAACCAAATCTTCTGTTCTGTGCCTTCAAGGATTTCAAACTATTTTAGGGTCCAGGACTCAACAGTAGCCATGTTCTCTACCCTCTGGGCTGCCCAACAAGACGCAGAAAACATGACAACATACAAAATTCAGATTCAGTCAAGTCCCAAACGGAGAAAAAGGCAAAGCAAACTGACTCCTAACTTTTATAACCTCCTTCTCTACAGCATAAGAAGGCCTCAGCTTCATTATTCAGCCACTGATGTGAAAGGAAGGAAAAATGATTTAGAACCTAATCTTAGGCTTTTTCTTAACTTTATAGCTGACCCTGAACACCAATTCATTCATCTTCGTATACTTCCTGGGACTGCAAAGTTCTTTGCTGGGGGGGGCGGGGAACCAAACACCCCCCAAAAAACCCAACCCAAACCCCCCCCACTTACTTCAAACACTGATGCTGCTTGCTGATAGAGCTGCACAGCCTTCTCTGGGCTCACATTTTCTATTAACCTGTAATAAACATATTTTCATTTAATCTGATAAATGATTTATTTTTTACCTAAAAGCATCAAAAAGATGAGCAAGAAAACCGAAGACATACCCATTCCCTGCATGCATTCTAGCCACCAATACCACAGACTTACTTTCCAGCCCGTTCCAGTGCAATAGCTGCTGTATCTGGTGTCCCATTCTCCAGGTACATCATACTGGCTTTCTCGATCAGCTGAACTGCTTCAGGGAGTCTCTGCATCTCCTGCAAAGTAACAGTCAGAGGGACATTGCTGTCAGGAGTTGTGCTTACATACAATGAAACAAATCAGAGCAAACTGTAATACCTTATTTATTAAGATTCTAATTTTTATTTACAAAATTGTAGAGCTAGCGAAAGTTGACCACCAACTCCATAAAATTCACTTGTAAGTACGAAACTTTCACATAAGGCATGAATTTGTGGTAGTTTAGAGTAGAAGCAGCACTGCTCTTCCGTTACCCTCTGTTCTGGTTTCAGCTGGGATAGAGTTAATTTTCTTCCTAGTAGCTGGCATAGTGCTGTGTTTTGGATTTAGAATGAGAATAATGCTGATAACACACTGATGTTTAGTTGTTGCTAAGTAGAGCTTACACTAGTCAAGGACTTTTCAGCTTCCCATGCTCTGCCAGGTGCACAAGAAACTGGGAGGGGGCACAGCCAGGACGTATGATGTCATGCTCAGTATATCAACTGGGTGAAGTTGGCCGGGGGACAGCGATCGCTGCTCGGGGACGGGCTGGGCATCGGTCGGCAGGTGGTGAGCAATTGCATTGTGCATCAATTGTTTTGTATATTCTTTTATCATTTTCCCTTCCTTTTCTGTCCTATTAAACTGTCTTTATCTCAACCCATGGGTTTTACTTTTTTTTTCGATTCTCTCCCCCATCCCACTGGGGTGGGGGGGAGGGTGAGCGAGTGGCTGTGTGGTGCTTAGTTGCCAACTGGAGTTAAACCACAACACCCTCTGATTTGAGGCCCTCACTTTTCCTTCTACAAAAGGAAAACCATTTTTTTCCCCAATTACTAATGTCGCTGCCCTGAGCTACTGAGGGTATTGGTGGGGACTATGAGTCAACAGAAAAATATCACTTCAATATGCAATTCACTTACATATATTTGTAAAATGCTCCAGTGCACAATATTCTTCACCATAAAATAGAACTTTTTAATAAAAACTAGTAAATGAAAATACCTTTAGCATCATGCCAGCTTGTTCATAAGCTCTGCAGAGAAAAAATTTACAATTTAGTCAGATATGGTGTACTTCAGTAAGCTGTAGTTACGCAGCGAAGGTTAACATGCATCAGCTATCACTTCACTGTTAGTATTTAATGCTTTGAAGATGTTTCAAGTGTTTTATTTAATGAGACAGTGCATGTGTAGCATTATCTTCCACAAATTAAGTACTTGAACCACACTCCCCACTAAAAAATCTGTTCTCATGATTTGACCCACAGGCAGTATTTGGATTATTTGTCATTATCTGTTCGCTCTGAAGTACTCTTTAGTTAAAAATTTCTTTATAAGCTCAACAGTGTAGAATTTCAAAATTACAAAAAGCTCATCTAAGAAAAAATATTTGATATCAAAAGGTGCTGAAGAATGTCAAAATCATAATTTCTTCAGATGGCCATTGCAGGTTTTCAGACTTTCCTAGCCCGCACTTACTTTCAACTGATTTTGAAACAGCAAAACCACTTGAACCATACCATTTACTACAGTGAGATCAAAATGATATTTCATGCTTGTACCATATGTTAGAAAATTTGTTCCAGAGTACTCAGTGCTTCTGTACTTACTTGGCAGCATGGAAGAGACTGGAAGTAACATTGTCAAAGTCAAGGACAAAAGCCACAAAAATATAATGCAGAAAAATTATTAGTGTACAAAAACCTTATACAAGTACTAGTTTCAAAGCAAGGAATCCCATAAAGGCGAATCAAACCTACTACATCTGCAGGCAAGGTGTCAAAAATAAATGCTTCTAAGGACAGAATAAATGCAACATACCAAAGTATAACTGCATGTAAAGTTGTAAAAAGCACATTTATTTAAAATACGTTCCTGGTTACTAAATACTACTACAAGTACTGTAATAATGTCAGAGTTGCATTTAGTTTATACTATCCATTGGTAGGTATTTAAAAAAAAAAAAATAATTTCTGAAGCAGTACCTAGACATCTCAGGCACTGGTCAGCATCTTATCACTCCAGATGTTATTGGAAACAACACAGATTTTTCTAACCAAAAGAGTTCTTTAGTTTTCCCACTCAGAGCACACAGGAATAGACAATTTTGTTAGATTGACAAAATGCACAAATATATTAAATACATCTTCTACCAATCCCCATTATCCCATTCTAAGTAGCAACTAGTCAGCTTCTTGGAAGAAAGAATGACAATAAATGAAAAGATACGCTTTATTATTTTCATGTGCCTCAGCTTCCCGTAAACAGGCTTCCCTTGCCTGGTCAAACTGCTTGGCATTCTTAAAAGCAACAGCTGCAAGAAATCACATAAAGTTCTTATTTACAGCTTGCCATTTTCCTTTTTTCACTTCTGCTCAAAAATTTAGCCACCTAAAGATGCAAACAGACTCTTTAAATGAATGGTTACAGTTTACCAAGCTCTTCCAAAAAAATCCCATGACAGTCCTCCTTGCTTTATTAGTCACTTAGTTACCATTAAAAACATTTTTTGTCAAGAATACTTCCATACCATCGCTGTACCACACATTGTGCATAATGTGTTTAGCCTGATTTTTGAATTCACTCATTCTGTATTTTAATTACAGAACTGCAGGAATGCGTATGTATATAGTGTTAATCATTAGAGGTTATACAAAATCAGTATGGCAGGAATAGAAGTGTACCATCAACGAAGCATACCTATAACAACTTCCTCAACACAACCACTTCAGGGCACGAATATGTATTTCTATCTCCATTAGACTGATAGGATATTAAAGTAGCGTTTAAAATAAGTTTCAATTTATAGATGCTCCAGTTGATCTTCCAAATTTGTGGTTTTTTATTCAGGCCTAAATGAATGAGTAGGGGTGCCTAGAGTAAGAAGCCAAAAAAACCCATGATAAATTGCTATTATCAAAAGGAAGAAAATTGTTTAAGAGCAAAAAGGAATCAACTAGTAGGAATTTTATATTCAGTGTGACACTTGCAGTGGGAAAAAAAGGAGGAAAGAGATCTGACTATGCCTAAAAATAACTGGCAGCATCTCTCTACCTTACTGAGACAGTCTTTGTCAGGACATACATTGTAAGATGATGAAAAAGCAAAGTTTTAAAACTAGCTCAAATATTTTACGTTTTGTAGGTAGTCATAGGATTTGGGAGTGGACAAGTGAAACATAGAAAGCTTAATTTTTATCACAGGTAGTAATATACAAAGTAGAAGTTGTAAGCTTGGAAAAAAAAATTGTTTTCACAACTGTTCCAGATTTCCAAGTACAATCTGAAATTTATTTTACAGTGCTGCCAAGAGTATTCTTTTGTTGTTGTTTCATCTTACTTTGTATTCACAACAGTTTTACTTACACATCAATGTGCTGAAAATAGGTAAAATACTATCAGCAATTAAGCTTAAAGAATACTTTGAAACCATAAAGTATATGGCCATATTTACAGCCATACATACCTGCCTTCCCATATTCAGTAGCTGCACTGTCATAATCTGGTTTCCACTTTAAGAATCCAGTTTTCAGACTAAAATGCAAGAAGAAAGGACTATTTAACAATTAGTAAAGATTTTATGTTTTACCTTCAAAGCACTTCAGATATATTTAAAATTTTAGACTACCTCTGACTAGAACAATTACCTATATGCCAATACAACTGCCAATACAACTGTAAAAATAAATGCCAGCATTGTTAGGAATTGCATAAACCACTGCAATGATCTCCCATAGTTACATGCCTAGCCCTAACATGCTTCTACTGTCCCCAGAGAGTCTTCACAAGTCCAGCTCCTCAACAGTAAGAAGTCAACAGAAGAAAAATACTTCCGCCTACACCAACATGATATCTCAAGATTTCTAATACCACAACACCTGACAATATTTTTGTTACACATCATAAAGTTTCCAGTGTTCCTCTACAGTAATTTTTTGCTGCTGAGAACTATCAAAGACTCTCCATTGCATACACAAACGAAAGAATTTACTTACCCACACAAAGACAAAGCCTCATATGTGATTTATATGTCTATAATAGATCATGACACTAAATGGCACCACACACACACATACAGACATATACATAGGGAAAAATATACACTGCAAAATGAGGTGAGTCATCAGGCAATGTTGCCTTCAATACTATGACTTCCTCACTTCTAAAACAAATATAAAAGTTACCATAACTTTAGAGTCCACTTCTATACTTGTTGTGGGCAGATACTTCAGATGCAATACATGCTTAATTTGGAAAAACATCTGTATATAGACTCTACATTCGTTTTGACGTCTTACTTGGATGAAAGCCACAGTATGCAACTCTAAAGCAAGCCTTTATATTGTGTTATTTTCATCACAGTCAAAGTCTCAAATGCATCCAGCTGAAATACACAATGCTTTAATCTGCACACAATTTGAGATTTAGGCGCCTTTTATTTCAAATGCTTTCCAGGATAAGCTTAAAATGAATTCCACTGAAAGGTACTTTTGGTCAAGTAATTTGAATAAGATACTCTGGTAGAGATTTTTTTATTCTGAGGAGAATAAAGTATAAATAAATAAAGTATAAATAAACAGTATAAATAAATAAAGTTCTCCTCTATCACAGTTTATACTTTTGGTCCATGATTTCAGGATGGCCCGTAACTATTCTTACTAAAGTTATAGCATCTTTGGATTGGTCAGCTCTATTACATCTATACTGTAGTCTGTGAAATTGAGATGCGTAAGCAAAATGGCTATATTCAGTTTTAAAATACATATTAAAAGACTATCATATGTAGATGTTAAGCCCTCTAAGCTAAATGTCAGCACAGGTCTTTGAGACCATCTAAAAAGAAACAGTCACACATTTCTCAGAGCAATAAAGGCTACACGGCCCTTAAGGAAACTGGAGCCATACAGCCTCACCGACACGACTTTTTAGTTTTAGGTCCACTTTATTCTCCCACTTCTGGAAAGAGGTGCCTTTTAGCACCCGCTCCCTGTAGGGAGTGACCCCTGAGGCCAAGGGGGGGCTGTGCCTTCCGGGGAGCCGGAAGGTACCTCCCTTACAGGATCCCCCAGCGCTGTCCTGTCCAAGGCCGACAGAAGCTTTTTAGAAAACAGGAGTGAGCGCAGGCCTGTGTTTCCCAGGCCCTCCCCTGAAGGACCAAGCAGCCATTTCCTCCCACC
>VYZW01026271.1:68354-86425 GCA_013401315.1 Balaeniceps rex
CGCTCCGCTCCGCTCCGCTCCGCTCACTATTTCTCCGCTTTGGCGATGTGCTCGAGCGCCTCGTTAATCTTCTGCGCCGCCATCTCACCGCCGCGGCGGGCCTGCCCGTAGGCGCTCGCCAGCGTTCCTCCGCCTCCCCGCGCTTCCGCTACGGAACACCGCAGGGCTCACGGGGCGTCGAGGGGAGGGGCTCGGCCCTCCGCCTCCTCACCGCGCCTGCGCGGTGGCGGGGGGCTGGCGCTGCTCCGGGTGCGGCCGTTGGTGCCCGTTGGTGCGTTGGGTAGCTGCTGTGTGGCGTAACACCTGGCATGGCGGGCGCGGTGGCCCAATGGGCAGCGCCCACGTCCATGATGGGGGAAGCTGTCTCGCTCCTTCCCCGGCAGCCCTGTGGGTGGTATCACCTGGCAGGGGTTGTGCAGGCGAATGGTTGCCCACAGTGTTGGGCTGTGCCTCACTTTGGGAAGCTAAAAGGTACCTCCCTTGCAGGAGCCCCCAGCCCCATCCTGTCCAAGGCCGACAGAAGCTTTTTAGAATATAGGAACGAGTGCAGGCCTGTGTTTCCCAGGGTTTCTAAATGGAGGCCAGTTTTTGGTAGAAATGCACAACTCGTGGGCCAAAGGCTGAAAAGCACTGCTTGCCCTGCTCTTGAAAGAAGCCTTCAGAGGCCTTTTTGCTGAGGTTTACCTTTCTGACTGGTTTGGTATTTCTTAAAACGAGGCTGTTTCCAGTCAGGCTGGCACAGAAATCTAAAGCAGAAGGTGTGAGTGGTGGTTGAGCATACCAGAGTTACTAACGCTGGCTACGCAGTCAGGCAGGATACCCAAATTAACTGAATTGAAAATGTTAAAAAGTCTGTGTTAACTGCCCATATGTCCAGTTTCCTTGACTCCTTATTTTTGTTAATCTGAAACATCCTTGAGTAACAGAAGATCAGTGATTGAACCCAGGAAGGTGTTTATTCTCCAAACTTGGACATGATTATTGTCTTCCAGTAGTTTGAATAAGAGAAGTATTTATCAACACAGGAGAGAGAAAGCAAAGTGAGAAGCTGGTTAAACTTGCAAAACTCTTACCGGAGCATAGGAGTCATTGAAAGCCTGTACTGTTTACAGGAATCAGAGCTTTGCGATGATTTCTACCTTAAATGGTGAAAAGAAGCAATATTTACATGATTTGTTTTACCCTAGGTAGGCATCAAACTCCGAATTGCTCTCCCTTCCTTTTCCTTTTCTCACGTTCTCTTGATGACATGGAAACCTAATTTTCTAACTTTGGTTCTTGCACTGCACTTGAGAGGCTATCATCTATTGCAGATGGTGGAAAATCCCCACTAAATCGTACATACTATTATTCTGTGTCCTAGAACAAAGTAGGAAAAAAGGTTGTAGAGAGGTTTTCTTTTTCCGCTTTCAAAAGCAGATGAGTGGTCACGGGAGTACTGGGAGAAAATAGTTAATCTTGCATAATACATATGCAAAAAGATTTCTGGCAAGCACTTGCTGGTAGCAGGTAAAAAGTAGAAGCAGCTATGACTGGAGAGATTCCTGTGTCATCACACTGGTCTTTTCTTTCCCTTGCTGTGGCAGCCAGGATAGATCTGGCCCTATAACTATGAGCTTGCTGCAGTGCCTTTCAAATAAACTTGTGTTAGCTGGGAAAATGAACTCATAGAACTGCGGCATTGAAGGACAGAATTATCTCAGAGTGTTCTGAAGCACCCAGTTAATGAGTTACTGTTCGTGTGTTTGTTTGTGCTAGTGCTCCTGGCCTGCTGTGTTCCCTGGGTTATAAATAGCTGCTCACTTTCTAGTGAAACTACACATGTGCACTGTCTGGTTATACTTTATACTGGAATGACCAGACGAAAGATTTCCAAGACTAGTATTAAATGAAATAGGATATTCCTGGGTAGCTTTTATTTTGTAGACATGGAACCTCCGGAGATTTTACATCTGGGAAGGATCATATCACAGCATCTGGTGCTTGGCTGTGAATTATAATTTGGTGTTGAAAAATGACCAGGTACAATGTGAAAAAAATTTACAGTGATAGCAGTTGGAGTGACAAACTTTTTAGAGTATAATCTTACAGGTTTTGTTTACTAGGCAGATGTGAACTCTGCAAAAATCTGTATCAGTAGAAGCGATTGATCATTAGCCGGTCCTCAGCTGCCCTTCGCTACACCTTGCAGAGGGTTTCTGTCTCCTATCTAAGCATTTCTTCATGTACACCATTTCAACCAAAGGCATCAGGTTATCAAAAATGAGCTGCATAAGCTGATACAGCTCATTTTGTCTGAAATTAGTTAAAAAGCACCTGTGTGAGACTTTGTGGGGCTAACTTTGGTGAGAGGCTGGAGGCAGGCAGCTGGGGACAGCACCTTCCACCATTATGGCTGGGTCCACCCACAGCCTTGGCATAAGGACAGCCTCGGCTTCCTTCAGAGCTGCCGTTAGTTGTAGGAGACGATCAGTATGACCATAACTAAATTTGTTTCCCAATTAACTCTAACTTTTCTCTGCTGTGAATATGTCATGTTCTTGTTCAGAAAGTCAGGGCTGACTGCAGTGAGTTGTGTTGTAAATCAGCTGCTAAATCCTGTCTGCTACTCCACTGGATCTGGAAGGTGAATCTAAGTTTTCCTAGATCTGGATTTCCCAGCTCTCTCTGATACCCTTCTTTGGCAGCAGGACATGGAAAGTTCTACCTTGTAATTTATTAGTGTCTGAGTTGGAGTCGTAACTACAATAACAATAGCTACACCACCACACTGAGAAAATGACCTGTGAGGAAGGGAGAGGGATCTGCATATTCCTCCTCCAGGCAGACTGCTACTAACAGTAATGGTCTAGTGAACAATTGGCTCAGACACATTTTGGGCCCGTTATATTCACAAAAGTGTGTTTTGCCATCACTACATCCCAGTGCCAGCATGTCAATGCTCCAGTACCTGTTCTTTTCCTATGTTCAGCTTAAATCCATATAATTCATTTGGCTGTGAGACATTAACAGTTCCTGTCTTAATGGATATGGCAGAAAGCAGACAAATAACTGTGAGGGCAACAAAATTAATAAAGACTGGTTTTCTGTAGATTCGTGTCTCACTGCTGATTGTCTTTAACAAAATAGCAGAAGACTACAGTGTGAGCATGCCTTTTATTAAATGTCAGAGAATAAAGAGAGAGACGTTATAAATATCCCAACTGAGGGAAGGAGGTAATGTCTAATTGGCTTTCCAGATTCATTGGACATGAGAGAGGAGGAGGGTATTCTGGTGTGTAGTAACGTGTTCCAACATGAAATATCCATAATGCCTTCCCCACTATTTATTGAGCACATATAATTTACATGTTCCTTTTCCAGGTTAAGTAAGGTGGCCTGTCCACCTAGGTAAGGCCAGTTGATTTTGTCAGTGGGTAAGATGATGCGTCATGGTTACCAAGTCCCTTTTAGTCCCTACCTACTATCCGTCCTGCCTCCCTTGCTTCCAACAAGAATCCATTTCCCTTGTCCTAGATCATGACAACCCGCAAATGTGATTTATTTACAGTCTCATTAATTTTATACAATAGTTCGTGTATGACTCACAAAGATATGTACAATATCTACAGATGTGAATAAAGCTCTTCTGGAGAAGAGTTGAGCCACCTTTTCCTGTTGGGTTTTCGAGAGCCCAAGGTCAGATAAAAGCCTGTAATTGCCACCATACCACTTTCCACATGCTCCAGTGGGGAATCTGACAAACTCGATTTGTTGGCATTTGTCTCCTCCTGGACTTGCTCCTTGATACTTCCTCACCTTCTCAGCCACTGCATCAGCAAGTGATGATAATTTGCTTTCGTATCTGATGGTTATATCCACCACCAGTGCCTGACTACCCTTAACAAATATTAGGTCAGGCTTGTAGGGCTTGTTTCGGTGGTCTTGTAGGAGCAGCTCATGAAACACTAGCTAACGCTTCTTTTGAGCTTCTTCAGCCAGTAGATCACACAGTTGGTTATGTTTTTTGAGCCTAGCTTCCTGAACTGGTGGGCAATACCCAATAATATGTGTGCAGGTCTCACTGTCAGCTTGACAGTGCTGGCAGATCTTGAGTTTCCTGTCTACCCCAATTCCCTCATGGGAGATTGTCCAGTGTGAGACTGGACACCAGCCGTAGATTAAAAAGTTCCATTAGTTGGACATGCTGGGGATCTATCTTAATTGGGTCCCTCAGACGCAAATGGTCTGGGCCCAGTGCTGAGTTTTTACTAATGTCTCTGATGTTCTTAGAGATCTCTTTTGCCGTAATCATGGCTTCGAATGCCAAACTCTCTGTGGAGCCAATAGTCTTGAAAGCTCCCAGGCCTTTGAATGTTCCTGGCGACTGCCATCTCGAACACAGTGTGTACCCCATCCATCAGGAGACTATACTTCAGGGATTCCACATGATCTAGAATAATACTGACTAGTTTCCCTCTACCCGGTTGGAACAGCTACTGGAAGCATAAGAATTCATGGAATCATAGAATACCTCAGGTTGGAAAGGACCCATAAGGATCATCAAGTCCAACTCGCTGCTCCTCGCAGGACTGCCTAAAACTAAACGATATGGCTAAGAGCGTCATCCAGATGCTCCTTGAACTCTGACAGCCTTGGTGCCGTGACCACTTCCCTAGGGAGCCTGTTCAGTGACCTACCACCCTCTCAGTGAAGAACCTTTTCCTAATGTCCAATCTGAACTTCCCCTGACGCAGCTTCATATCGTTTCCTCATGTCCTATCACTGGTCACCAGAGAGGGGAGATCAGCACCTCCCTCTCTGCTGCCCCCCTTGAGGAATTGTCCCCGTTGCACTGCTTTCTTCTTCATCCACCTTTTCTGTGAACCCAAAGGGCATGCTTCCTGGTGCTTTCACAATAGGCTGGCTTTTGCCATAGTAGATTCAGCAAACAGGCACAAGTAGCAGTTTTTGGAGGTGTCAGTAATCAGTAATTCTGGATCTTCCTCCCCTGTCACGATCCAAACTGGGCTGCCCAGGGAGGATCGTGGTGGTTCTGTGATTCCCTTCGGCTAAATTAAGGTGAAACAACACCAAACGATTGATTAAACACTTTATTGATGGTAAAGAAACAACCTGAACTTGGCAAGCGTAACAGTAGGCAACCTAAACTTGGAAAATGTAACGATAGGCAACGTAGGTTCTAATTGGAATACTTGTAAGAAGAAAGGAAAAAGAAGAAGGGGAGGAGGAGAGGTATCACCACCCTTGGATCCCGTGATGTCGATGGTAGGTGTGGCAATCCTCTGGCGGTGGGTGCGCTGCTCTTGGAGCACAGGGCCTCTGGCTGCGCCAGCAGCACCGGCACCGGCTGGGAGAGGCAGGTCCAGAGCAGCAGCAGTGTGGTGTCCTCAAAGTTGTGTCTTTTATAGGCTAGTCCCCGCCTCTAGTCTCACCCCCTTGAGGACTTTATGGTTCTTGTTCCAGAATGTTCTTCTGCGCAGGTGCCAATGTGAGGGGGTGGTCATGAGGGGTCTTTTGGGTGGTCGTGAACCCCTTCCTCAAATGAACTCCGCATGACTCTGGCCATACAGGGTGAGTTCCAAGGCACATCAGAGGGCGGAACTGTGCATCCTCCAACAGGCCTCCTGGCTCTGTGCCAATTGGCTTTTCACCTGCGGTTTAGTGGTGCTATGCAGACCCTAATTTGTCACTATGGAGACCTTAACTTGTCTCTAGGCAGACCTTAACTTGCCTCACCACAATGTTTGAGATGTTCAACATACATTAACTCTTTCAGTCTCTCACACTCCCCCTTGATCACATTCCTATAAACCCCTTGGAAGAATGGGAAGTTTCTCAGACGTCAGACATTCCAAGATAACCTTTCTGTAATGGGATTTCAACCCATCTTCTCCATGCAACCCAACATCATCTTGATGGTCCTCTTCTTCCCACAGATGTTTCTTCCAATCCAGATCTTTCACCTTTTTTCACTGGACTCCTAAGAAGTTCTCTCTGCTTGTCACTTATCTGTTTGGTCATTTTAGACAGCAAGTGCTCTGCTATCAGCTTATTGATATTTTTATGCCCTTCATACTGCTTTTCAAGCTTTTGGGGTAAGTTAATTTCCTCCTGTGTCCAGCACTGCAGCCTCCTTGCCATACCTTTTTTTGGGCGGGGAACTAAGATCCATTCCACATTCCTAGTAATTGGGTGGACCAGGCACTTATGTTGAGTCAGGCCAGTTTTAGTTTCAAACACACTATTGCGTTCTCCACAGCTCCAGCCCTCCATCAGGGCAGATTCCACAGCCCCCTTGCAC
Organism: Balaeniceps rex; assembly: GCA_013401315.1. NCBI lineage: Eukaryota > Metazoa > Chordata > Aves > Pelecaniformes > Balaenicipitidae > Balaeniceps > Balaeniceps rex. The sequence goes on from VYZW01026271.1 coordinate 74,659, forward strand.
TTTGGGAAGTAGCAGGTGGTATGTCCTGGTTTTGGCTGGGTTAGAGTTAATTTTCTTCCTAGTAGCTGGCATAGTGCTGTGTTTTGAATTTAGTATGAGAAGAATGCTGATAACGCACTGATGTTTTAGTTGTTGCCAAGTAGTGCTTACCCTAGTCAAGGACTTTTTTTTTCAGCTTCCCATGCTCTGCCAGGTGCATGAGAAAACTGGGAGGGGGCACAGCCAAGATAGTTGATCCAAACTGACCAAAGGGCTATTCCATACCATATGATGTCATGCTCAGTATATAAACTGGGGGGAGTTGGCCGGGGCGCAGCGATCGCTGCTCAGGGACTGGCTGGGCGTCAGTCGGCGCGTGGTGAGCGGTTGCATCACTTGTTTTTTTCCCTGGGTTTTGTTTATCTCTCTTGTTCTCCATTTCAATTTTATTACTATCATTATTATTATTATTTTATTTCAATTATTAAACTGTTTTTATCTCAACCTGCGAGTTTTCTTTTGCCTTTCCGATTCTCTCCCCCATCCCACCGGGGGAGGGGGAGGGTGAGCAAGTGGCTGTGTGGTGCTCAGTTGCCGACTGGGGCTAAACCACGACATGGTACTATGATGTTTCACATTTGTTCACTGAAACAGGATCTTGTTCCTTCCATTAACTCTCTTTAGATTATCGATTAGTCCCAGCATTTTTCCTATCTGGTTCCTGCAATAAGGACATCATGGACTTTCATCTGGGACCTTCACAACCAGAGTACTATTGGTTTGAAGGTCTCCTCTGGTAGCCAGGATAGGCATTGATGGCAGTGGTGGAAGTTGGGCCACAGGGATTCCTCACCCTCCTCACTTTCCACATCAATTGTGTGGGGGCTGATGTTAGTGCCCCAAGGAGTTGGAGAGGCGATCACCTCATGCACTTCTGGTAACCTGACCAGATAGTCACTCCTGGTGGAAAGATGACACCGTTCCAAACCACAAAAGTCCAAGTTTATAAACTCCAGCCCAAAAAGATCCATTTCCTCTTCCACCAGTCCTTTGTGGTCCCTGATGTTCCTAAGGACCACATCATCCCACAAGTCCTTGTTGGACTAGTTTGTGTGGCCACCAAGCAAGCTGTATCAGCCAGACCATAACATCATACACAATGCGAGGGCAAACACAAGCCAGACAGCCCACCCTCAAACAGCTGCCTGACTTTGCCCAATAACACCTGTGGGCACAGGCTCTGGACAATGATCTGTAGAACCTGTTGCCAAAATTTGGTTTCACTTAAAGAAAAACTATTGAGTGGTCAGTGAAGCCAGTGAATAGGGAGGAAGCAACTGTAACTCCAGACACGCTGGGGCAGAGGCTATCTTGGGTTACCCTGCAGGACATCCAGCAGGACCACGAGAAGGTGTAGCCTCTACTGCAGAGCCCAGCTAATAACCATGATCCCGTCTTAAGAGAGTCATGGTTACTCCTGCAACAAGTGTAGAGATTACAGTCTTCCCTCAGTGGCACTGTGAATGAGTTGTCTCCTCTGTATTTATCTTTGTATTTCATGAACCCTGCTTAAAGGTTACGTAAAAACCTTTTTTTACTGTCACTTTTATTTCCAGTGCTGTCAAATTTTGTTGCATTTGACTAATGGCTTCCAGAGTCAAAGCAGGATATTAACCAATACATGGAGTATGATTGTATCCATTTGTTTTCTTGGGAAACAAGGTTTTTATTTCCACATACACCAATGCAAATATATGGAAAATATGTTCCTGAGTGCGTCTGATATGCTCCACCCCTGTTGTTCCCACCTCTGATTCCCAGGATGGAATCGTTGGCCATATGTTATCTTTCATGTTTATTTCTTGCTGGCTTTTCCTGTGTGCTGGTAGGTACATGTGTAGCCATGTTGTGACCTGAATTGGAGGACTGATAAGGCTTTAGGAAAAAAAAGGAGATAAAGAGCCCTGCTGCAAAATAATATGTTTTTACTGAAGATCTTGTCCCACAAAGCCAATTTAGTTAACAACTTTAAAGGGTATGGAGTCCCTCTTACCTACTTTTATGACATAGTTTGGCACATATTTCTTTTGCTGTCAGTACTAGCGTCATTATCTCCCAGTCCTCATTATACAAGAGTGTTCACACCCACCCCTGCTACCCTGCATTGTTCCAGCACAAATGTTTGTGTGGTCTCTCAGTGAACAAATTCTTACTTCTTTGGCTAGGCTCTTCTTAGCTAGCTCTGTTCCCTCAGGCAATTCACCAAGCAGTCACACCTGCACAAAGAGGGGATCAGGAATATGTGGTGGGGGCATGAATTGCTTAAGCCAATTTAAGTACCACATGCTAAATGTGTAATCATAGCTTTACTTTAGCTTCTGTTTCTGTTGATGAAGTACCACTTCAAGATAGAGCACATATATCATTTAAAGATGTGACACCTTTTCTGCTCCAGCTTTCCAACTCCAGAACCTCTGGAAACCTCTCCCCTTTTTCTTCATTATTCCTTCTTTCTGAATTGTTCTCAAAAGAAGGTTGTCGCATCAGACTCTCCTGGTAGAAAGCCAGTTATTCCTCTCACAGGATCCATCCAGTGTTCATGGCTCTTGATGGCTCTTTCATTGCTTTGCAGCAGTTATCCACAAGATGCTCAGTGCTTCGTGGAAGTAATGTGGAAAATGAAGTTTGACATGTAGCATTGTTCCCCAAATCAAGAGGCATTCATAACTTGACATGAGCATGTATCCTTCCATCTGCCACTGATATAATGTTTGACATAGATCCCAGAACAGAGACAGGAAAACATAACAGTTTTCATCAGTTTTGAAAGCATAATTAGATTTTTCCACTTTTCTACAGGATTGCCAAATTGCATAATGAATGGTTCTTCCAGATGCCAGCTTCTACTCTATATCCATGACCAGGGAAGTGAGGAAACAAAGATCAGTGATTTCATCTCCAATGGCCCGATTACTAATATCCAATAAAATCAATAATTCTGTCCAAGCTTTTGGTCACTTCTATTGACTGCATAGTTTTGCACTCCTGAAGAAAGATTTGCAGATGAGTGATAACATACTCCTTTTTTTTGGCTTAAACTTTGTCAACGTTGTTTTCCTCAGTCTGCTTCAGAAGAGCATGTGTAGCTCTTCTGGGCATCCTAGCTGATTGCTTTTGAACCAGGAATGCAGTCCTGGACAGAAGTTGCTGTGCAGTGCTCTCCTCTTTGAACTGTGAATGAGACACATTAGTATTTTAATGCTGGCAGAGGCACAGCTAGTGATCTCCTTAGTTAAGTTAATTTTCATAGCATGCACAGTTGCTAGGGTTTGTTCCACATGGTAGCATGGAGTAATTAAAACATCTGCTGCATTCCTCCAATGTTTTGTTCCTCAGCATAAAATGCTTTCTGAGATTAATTGCTTTGGTCATGTATCTGAACAACCTACCTCATAACACCATTCATTAGATAACAATATCAGAGCCTATTTCTCCCTGTAGAGGAGTCAGTTCTCCCATCTGAATTGTTATTTACATACACTATTATCATGCTGCTGCAGTATGTGTCTGCAACAGCCTAAACTATGTGTTTTTACAAAAGTCTTTTTTAATGAGCTGATTATAAAAAATTACGTGGCAGCCATGTGGGTATGCTGCTGAAGGCCTCCCAGGGTATTGAAGTCAGTTCCGTGGGCGGCCCGGCTGACTGAGAAGTGAAACTCTATTGTTCTCAGTGTAAACATCAGGAGTAAAGAAAATAAACCTTCCAGTTCATTTAGCACTATTAAAGCTGGTGATTCTTACTCTTAACATAGCACTGAGATAGTTTTAAAAATATTAAAGGAGAATTTGGTAACAGGATTCCATTTGATTGAGTGGCTTGAAGACTCTTTAATCCCTTACAAAGACTACATCTGTAGATTAGGTGTTGGTCTCTAGATAAAGGTAGTAAAAATCTCCTTTAGAGTTTAGTCCGTAGAGTGGAGAAGATGTCCTTCAAGTCACTAAAGTGACTGAAATTTCCATCCTCTATAAAAACTGAAACCCCTCTAGCCCCTCTCTGTGAATGAATGCTATCAAAAGCTGTAGGAAGAATTCAGTGGGCTGCTTCATCCAGATACGCTCTGACGTGCAGTTTGGGTTCACTGGTCATTATGAACCTTTGAAAAATTGTTGGACAAGATGTTCATAAAGTGCATTCCTACTAGTCCCAACAGTAGCCTGTTGTCTGCATTTAAAGCTTTCTATTAATTTCCTTCAAAAAAAAAAAAGTCTTTAAAAGTCTAGGCAGATGTTAGACATGTCATGTCATTCTCCCACCAGAGCTTGTATTTCTCTTCCAGTAGACCTAGTAGTTACAAACCACGGTATTGTAAGCAGCTCGTGTGAGTTGATGACAAATATTTAGAGGAGAGTGACTGACTTGGATCATTCAGAATAGTTAGCTGTGGCCTATCCATAAATTTCCCTTGAAATACAGATAAAACTTTAGCAAACACATGGTTTCCTTTGCTATAGTACTTTCTAAGTCACATTCATTTTTTCATGTTAGTTTAACTAAAGCTTTGTATTTCACCTGAGTCCTGTAAAACAGAATACTTTTAATTAATTCAGTTCAAATAATCCACCTTTTGTTTCATGTGACTTATTTTGCTAAAAACACCGACTTTGTTTTCTGCTCCTCAATTTGATATACAGAACATACAGTTTATTACTGTGGTGCACATAGGAGAGAACCCAGAGGTCGTTTTCTCATGAAAAGAAAATGTTTAATATTTTGTGAAAGTAATCTGAAAGATCAGGTTAGCCTATCTTTGGGCTATCCATGGATATGTAATAAAGCTGTTTCTCATATGCAAAAAACATATGAGAGTGAGCATAGTGAATTCTCTTAAATGTAATTGCCTTTAGTGTCATCTTCTCTGAAAACACTAGTGGGAAAATTTCAGTCTGGAGGAATCAAAGCCTCCTTGTAAAAATCATATTCTTTATGTTTACTCTTAATGTGGAAAATGAATTTATGGAAATGGGGGTAGGTCTCCATTTTTATTTTGAAGAATTGTAGAAGTGAATCAACTACCACTTCTTCCTTTTAAGCTGCAAAATGTATTTTCTTGTCTCTAAACCTGCTCAACAAAGAACAATCACTGCACTTACAGATCTGCTTCCCCTGCATACATACATTATTAATAAACATTACAGATGTACCTACAGAGGAGGAAAGGTAACTCAAGGTAGTGTTTCCCTACAGTTCTGCGTGCCAGGTCTTCCCGGTGATGGATGTGCTTGTTACATACCTTTCTGTCTCACAGTATTGCAGAGCACTGTGTCACGCCCCACTTCTGTGCGTTTGCTTTCTACCTCCTACCTTTTTACACTGTTATTCTCTCTTTCTTTTCCCTGTTGTTTCATCTGTTTTCTGGTTTTGATTTTGTGCTTTTGCCTGGTGGCTGCTTTCTTCTCTCTCCTTTTTTCTTCTAAGTGCTGCTTATAGTAAAGGTGTCCTGTGATAGTACCACTAGACCAAAATACATATATTCGTACAGATGGTTTAAAGGCTGCAGAAGAGAAACAGAAGCACAGATGGGTGCATGGACCATGCAGTCTTTTCCACATAGTTGGATAAGAGGCTACAGCAAAAGCAGGAGGAAAAACTATTTTTCAGTGCAGCTCCTCACTTCACCTGTGGCTTCTGGAGTAAGATTACAAGAGGGATACCACATATTCCCACATCATTTGGAAAATTGCCCATATGATTCAAAATCATATGGAAAAAGTAGTAAAGAATTATAGAATCACAGAACCATTGAGGTTGGAAGCCACCTCTGGAGATGGTCTAGTCTACCTCCACTGCTCAAAGCAGATTCAGCTATAGCAGGCTACTCATGACCGTGTCCAGTTGGGTTTTGAATATCTCAGTACAGAAAGCATGCAGGGATGAATCATAAATATAATAAGCAATACTGATAATAACAATTAAGCTATTGTTATTTACAATGGCTACCACTGAACAATGGTGTAACTAAGACAGAGCTAGTGGTGAATTCTTTCTCGTCATCTTTAAATCAAAACCAAATCTCTCTTAAAAGATATGCTTTTGAAGCTTGATACAGTATTTGGCAAGTGGAATTCAATAGTCCATGTTGTGTAAAGGCCAGAGGAGAGGAGCTTGGCTGTCCCTTCTGGATCTCAGTCTTGTGAATGTAGGTCAATAAACGATCTCTCACATTTAATGAATGTTGTAATGAAACCTAGCAAACACAGGAGGGCTCTGTTTGAACACGTATTAGGAAACATTTAGGGTGGTGCCAAACAGGAGCGGTATGTTCTGGGGTTACATAACCTTAAGCTAAATTGCAGTGCAGTTTAGAGAAGTAGAAGATTCTTAACTGTTTGCTATGAAATTACCATCTTGTTTTGGGTATGTATGGGTTCATATCTAAACATTGTCTCCGTGCTGGAGAATAGAAATATAAAAATAAATCACATAAACCCCAGCTGAAATGGCCCATTATGAAACATATAAAATAAAATTCCTGATTTTGTCATCTATACTAAATGTATCCATTCTGTATGAAACAGGTTTACGTTTAGCTGTCACAGATATATAACAGTACATCACAAGCTGGCTTCTGACAGGGAAAATGGTCTCTTTCCTTGATTTTACATTACAAATCATAATTTTTCCATATTGCTACCATGGAAACAAATGGAGAGTAAAGGCAGCAGGGAACAAAAAGCCACTGTTGCATAATGGGGCTTGGTCATTCCTCCACAGAGACAAACAGGCTTTCACAACTGGGCTCTGCTGCAGCACTGCAGTATCACTGCAAGTCTCTCAAGGCAGGGACCGTGCTTGCCTGTGCCAGCATGCAGCTCACTGCAAAGTGCTTGCGGAGCGGCCTCCGTCTCGATTTGAAGCAATGGGGCTGTGCAGCCGTTCAGCGTCAGCTGTATCACACGCAGCCAAAGCGAACATGTCTCTCACATCAGGCAGTGCTACGAGAAGGGGAGGATATCTCCTCTTTGTCTGGTTTCCCTCGCCCAACACCCCATTCACAGGGCAATTCTGTGAAAACAAATAGAGAGTAAATAAAGTCTTTCTGCGACAATAATGTAGCAGCCCCTGCAAGAAAAAGATTTCTCCAACACTGATGAGAACAGTGGGGACAATGATTAGCAACGATGGCGGTAACAAGGACAGGGAAGCCACAGTTTCCTTGCCTGTCTGAGGATGCTCACCTGCGAGGGAATGCCGCTTTTCCAGGGGCCAGGGCACCGCTCTGTGCTTTACACAGGAGGTGTCATGGGCCTGTTCCCTCCCCTCATCAATGACTCTTTGCGTAAGGAGTTTTGTTCCAACATTTCTTGCCATGAAAAGGAACAACATTGTATGTAGAGAAGAAAGGCACCAAGTTGGATTTTTCCTTCCCAAATTTGAGCATCTAGCTGAAGATCCCATGGTAGGAGTGTTTTTCCATTAGGCAGTTCCTGAAGCAAGTTGGAGCTCAGCTACCCTTACAGGTGCATCATCCTGTTTATTGTTCAGTAGGGGGCCTCTAGAGAATAATGTAGATGTTAAAAATCAGATGACGTAAATCCAGGCTGTCGGGAATAATGAAAGCAGCCTATTGACAGAAACCTCAAGATCAAACTGCTTTGGAAGAATCCACAAAAAAGGAATGTTCCTTAGCAAATCAGAAAACAAAGGTAAAGTTACTCCAGTAGGATGAAGAACTGTACAAGTCTCTTGGATTAATCCTTTAGGACTTAATTATCTCATTTCAACAGTACGCTAAGATTGCACGTGAGTACCTCCAGTAAGCAGTACCAGTTGTCAGCCCCGTCACATTTCCATTATAATGCTAGTTGACTTTAATGTTTAAACCTGTCATGTTAAGACCACCTCCAGCAGGCTGGTGGTTAAAGTTATATTTTATTATAATTGGGGCTGTTGTGTTTTTTTTTTTTTCTTCAGGACTTTTCTTTTGCCAAGAAGTATAAACCTACACTGACATAGCAAATGATGTATTCATTTACAACCCTTTGGGAAGGAAAGTACATAACAAAGGATTTCTGTAATGGAGTTTTTAGCCCAGATAATTATTTCATAATCTATTTTTCCTTCTGAAAAAATTATTTTGATTTAGTAGGCATTGTTAATTGCTACTAGTAATCTTAAGTTTTTTCTTTTTCTTCTCCCTTCAAAAGCTAATGACAAAAGAGTACAGAATATATTACTAAAGGGACATGTATTAGTTCTCCTTTTGATCAGTGCTACAAAATGCAGCTAATCAGCATGAGAAGATTAATTTCTTATGTTATACACATGCTGCTCTTGACAAGTGGGTTATCATTTCTTTACAGCAAGCAATGTTATAAAAATAATTCAAGCCACACTTACACATGTACAAAAAGAGTAGCCAGGGAATGATGGACTTGCAGCAGTGGCTGAGACTGACCCAAGCTTTGAAATTGGAATTTCTGAAAAGGTTGTTGCTCATTGAATGTGTGGATTTGGCTCATTGAAGAAACGGGTCACAATCTGTAAACTTCGTACCTAAGTTTGGATGAAAACATCCTCCTACTTCAGCAAAGTTTGGATCAAGGCTCTGGGTTAAATCTTAATTCAGATCATCATCTGGTCTTTCATTAGGATTACCAGGAAAAATGTTGGCTTGAGACCAGGTTTTCCCTCTCAGATGTTTATTGTAAATTCTGTTGAAGTAGTCCAGATTGATCATTGTACATACATACTGGAAGAGACCCTTTTTTTTCTTCATGTGACTGTCCAGAAAGATACAAGGAAAAAGACTCTGTTACTGCAGTACAGCTGTGGGTTTGCTAAGCAAATCTGGCCCACAGACACATTTATGTAGCAAATCTCCCAGTTGCTGCTTCCATTTTGATGAATCACAAATATCTTGGCATTCTAATCTCTCCACAGCATATTAATCTCAGCTTGTAAAAAAAAGAGACAAACAGTGAAAACACTGTAGTAAGGATTGCCTTCTCCCATTCCATCATTTGATGCTTGCTGTGTTCCTCCAGAGAGGAAGACGAAGGGAAGTAACACATTTGTGGTGTAACACAGACAGGAAATGTCTTTAACTCAAAGTTTAGTAGGAATTTTTAAAGGATGTTCACCCTGCATCATGAATTTTCTGTCACTTGTACATTCTGCTCACTTCAGCTGTCCTGTGGGGATGGGAATCAGAGAAGAATCTTTTTTCAGCTAGTGGGAAAAGTAATGCAGGTTTATGAGGGGAAAGTCTGGGCAAGCAGCAGAAGCCGTTACAGATGCCAGTACTATTCTTGAGAAGGAACATTCTTAAGGAGAAAAATAGAAGAAAGGCTATTCTAGTAGAGGGTTGATCAGATGATATACAGGGCCAGCAGGTACTGTCCAAGAGATATTAAAGCTTTTCTGCCTCTAGCAGATCAAACAGCCACATTTATGCTGGTTCTGCAACCTTCCATTAGGTCACTGTGCTCCTCTACCTTCACAGACAGCTTGGAAATCACATATCCATCAGAAAATATTTAATCTGCCATTGTTACAAATGCCTATTTCTTACATGTAACAACAGCAAAACAGTTATTCTCTTTTTTTCCTGTGTGTTCAGTTGGAGCAATTGACACTGCAGTTTGTTAAATCAGTTGCATTTTAGAGGCAATCAGTGAACCTTTTTTATTTTTTAGCTGAGAAAAAACACTTTATATCCCTTATAATAAAGCAAGCAGGAAAAAAAACCTCACAGCATTTGCATTATAATTTCTCTTTGAGGTCTTTACCTTTTTCAATCACTCTTTAATGTTACATTGTAACTCAAATACTTGTTAGGGTTTTTTTATTTTACAAAATAAAAAATTGCTTTAAAGTTATGCTTGTCAAATCTGAGGCTGAGGATTATCAGAAGCTAAGAAAGGTCACACCTGGTTAAACAATAGAACCATCTCCTCCAGTCTTCTGCTGTTCAACAGTACCCAAAATACCTGGAAAATTATGTAATAAGGCAACCGTATATGATACTTCCCTTTGTACTCTTCTGTCTTCCAAACATTTTTGGTTTGGAGACTTCCTAGGCAGGATTTAGTTTCTGTATGTTTCATAAGCCTTGGTGGGTTTCTCTTCCATGAGTTTGTCCAGTCTTCCTTTCCACCCATTTCAGCCTCTACAACATCTTCTGAAGATGTGTTCCACAGCGCATCTACCTGGTGTAATAAGAATTACCTTCTTTGATGTATTTTGAACCTGGACTTTAGTGGCTTTATTTGATTCCCCTGGTGCCTTTCCTGGAAGAGATGTGGAACAGCATCTCCTTTTCTCCTCTGTTTATGCCAGTTTGGGATTTTATGGACTTACTAGTTTCCTGTTACAAAGTCCTGAGAGTGGGATAGGTGTGACATGCTTATACTTGGCAGTGCTTGAGTGTATTGTCGTGTTTCAGTACTTGGTGCAATCAGCATACATGCTCAAAGCCAAATTCTAGCTGAGATACCCGACAGAGTTGTTTCTCAGGAAAGATACTGATACAGAGATACTTAGCACAGATACGGAAAAGAGTTCACTCTTAGCAGCCTTTCAATCTTCAAGGGCAGCCTTCATATACAGTTTATCCCTTGTAGCTATGAACAGATTGAATCAAAGGGCTGTACATATTCTGGTCTCTCCAGATGTGAAATGACTTTTATGCCAAAATGGGGTTTAAGGACTTAACTTGGTTTAAGTGATGTGCTCGCCTTTTGCTCGCCTTTTACACAACTTTGAAATTCAACCAGTCTGAGTAGAATTAAGTCGTATTAAGGTTTCATATTAGGATTGCAGCTCATTCAGGTTTCTTACACAGATATCTCTCCTGTACACATTAGAAGCAGACACCATGCTCTTGTGTTCCTTGGATGTGCCTAGCTGTATGCACTGTATGTATGTGTGCAGCTGTCACGCCCATTTGTGAGGTACTAGAGGCAAGTGCATATATTGCACACTGGACTGTTTTCCTTACAGGCATCTGCCCAGTGCTAATATCTTAAAGATCTGAGACTTTTGGGAGGTATAGATATTTGGGTTTAAGTTTGTGAGGACATTAACAGCTTTGCCATCTTTCAGAAGAACAGTAAAATAAGATAATAAAAATGAAAATGAAAAGGAAACGGCGTTTTAAACATATCTTTTATGTGAGGAATGGCACTTAAGGGCAAGCGTGCTTCTCTCCTGCCTCACAACAGTTCTCTCTTCTTGGCTCTTGTCACTTCTAGTCTATCAACACAGAAAGCCCAAATCTCTGCCTGGGTGCTGGCTCTCTCTCCTGTACCGCTGCAGCGTTGCCAGACCCTTCAGTCAGCACCACTTTGAATGCCAGCTGACTGCCCTTACAATGCTGTATTTGACAGGCAAATGCTGATTAGTGAAGAATAAAATGTAAGCAACCAGAAAGGCACTTTTCACAGAGCTATACCACTAAGATCTAAATTCTTGCAGAGGTCATAGGCAAAGAAAATTACTTTCTATCTATTAAAAAATGCTTTCAGCAGCCTTTGAAAAGGAAGTCTGCCTGGTAAGCATAAAGGAAAATCAGATATAGGATCAGAATATGATAGTCTGCCATATATATTATTCCTGGCCTGTAACATGCACCTGGAAGGATAAGGTCTAAATTATTTGTTGTAAATAACAACTTGGAATTCAGTTGGTGGAAATGAGATCAGCCTTCATTTTTTTTAATCTAAGTAACCTTGATAGAAGGTTAAATTTGAATGTAAAAAAGATAAATCTTGAAGGCTTGTT
>VYZW01026272.1:0-22081 GCA_013401315.1 Balaeniceps rex
CCCCCGCAGCCATGTCGTCGTCGTCGGCGCGCAGACGCCCGGCGGCCGGGGCCGAGGGGGGAGCCCCCGCGGGAGCCCCCGCGCCCGGCGATGCGGAGCGGGGCATGGCGGCGCCGGGCCTCACGCTCTGCCTCAAGCTGCTGGCGGCGGCCTTCTACGGGCTCAGCTCCTTCCTCATCGTCGTCGTCAATAAGAGCGTCCTCACCACCTACGGGTACGGCCTGCGCCCGGGGCCTTTGCACCCTGGGCGTGACCCCCCTCCTGGGGGCTCTCTGCATCGCGGCCCCCCGGCATGCACCCCTCCGCCATGCGAGACCCCCATGCGACTCTCCTTTGGGTGCCGTGCGCCAGCGGGCACCCTTGCGCAAGCACCCGCCACCGTTGGGTGCCGTCCACCAGCAGGCACCCCCCCGCACCCACCCATCCTTGGGGGGCGGGCACCCTTATGCATGCCCCCCCGCCTTGGGGTCCTTTGCACCTCTTGGCACCCTCTGCACGCACCTGGGCCCCCCGTGCACGCCTCTCCTTTACCCCCCGCGAGCACATTGTGCTGCCAGCCCCTCGTGGGTGCCCCCCCTTCCCATGGGGACCCCCGGCACGGCTGGGCAGTGCCCCCCATGGCTACGGGCTCTGCAAGTTGGGGGGCTGGGGGCTGCTGCTATCCCGCTCCCTGTGCACATGGTGGGGGGTGCATGGCTGCCGGGCCCCCGCAATGTGGGTGCCCCCACTGATGTCTGCTCTCTGCCTGCAGGTTCCCTTCCTCGCTGTGTGTGGGGCTGGGCCAGGTGAGTGGGGTCCCCTCTGTCCTGTCCCCCCCCGATCCCCCAGGCAGGGGGCTGTCGGGCTGACCCCTGCTCTCTTGCAGATGCTGGCAACGGTGGCGGTGCTCTGGGCGGGCAAGGCACTGCGGGTGGTCAAGTTCCCTGACCTCGATAGGCACGTCCCCCGGCGGGTAAGCCCTTTCCCCGGGCACCTCTCCTCTGCCCCGAGGCCAGGCGGTGGTCTCTGCCCCAGCCCCTTGCCTGCAGTGGGCACCATGCGCTTTTTGGCAGTAGGATGCCTGTGCTTGTTGCCCTGGGAGCAGGGAGCTGCACAGGAGCCTGCGGCCATGGAGCAGCTCTGGGCTGAGGAGCTGGGACACGTGCGTGTGTGAACACTTCCATTGCGGGTGGAAATAATTTCATATATATTACAAAGTGAGGGTGCTGCTGGGGAGCTCCCTGGCTTTCTCTGGTCGCTCATGCACTGTGTTATCCCTCTTAAAATTTTCTAGACATTTCCTCTACCTCTTCTGTATGTCGGGAACCAGATCACAGGACTGTTCAGCACAAAGAAACTGAAGTATGGATGGTTTTTCTCTACCGGGGGGTATACAGTGGGGTCCTTGGTGGGGGGTGTCCAGTGTTCGCGGGGAGTTGCTGCTGGACCCCAAGGCTTTGCAGGGGTGTGGGTGACCCGAGCAGGAGCCGCTTGGGGAGATGCAGTTCATCCTCTGCCCACAATAAAATAAGCCACGTGCGTGTTTCCGAACACTTTCCCTCAGCCAGTGGGTAGGGAGGGACACAGGTCTGGCCCTTGCCCACCATAGGTGAGGGTTTGGAGCTGGCCCCGGGGTCCTCCACCCTGACAAGGTCTGACATAAGCGCTACCTTTTTGGGTGTGGGAGTAATGAGTTTCCATAAGGAAACTGGCAGGCTCGCCGCCTGCTCTGTTTTCTGGAGCCCTTATCCCGGCGCCCGCTCAGGACATTGCTCTGTGGGTGGCCGCGGAGCTGCGTTTCGGCAGCGCCGGTGGGGGGAAGCCCTTTCACCCTGCTAAACTTTCCTCTTGCAGCCTGCCCATGTTCACCGTCCTGCGAAGGTTTTCCATCCTGTTTACAATGTTTGCCGAAGGATTCTTGCTCAAGTGAGTCTTCCCAGCCCCTTCTCTCCAGGACTATCGGTGACAGATACTGGTTAGAGTTAAAAAAGTCTGAAGGTGTTGGAATGGCGTGCAGTGCGTCAGTGAGTTTGTGTGTGTTGGAGATCCGTGTGGCCAGGGGTTTTGTCTCTAAGCTGGGTTTTAGGAACGAGGGTGGGCGGAGGAAGCGGATACAGAGAGCAGCAGTGTGTTACATGCCTTGATCTGCACAGCCCTTTTTCCCCACTGCCTCTCTGCGTGCCTGGAGGGAGCTGGGTGAGATGAGGTGTGATGTGTAGCTGCCAGGCAGGGGGAAGATGGATGTGCTCTTGTCTCCCCTTGCAGCAGCCTGGGTGTGCAGTGCAGTTTTGGAAGCAGAGGGTGTTGTGCCCGCCCACCCCTGCTAATGGCTCTCCTCCCTGCGAGGACTTGCAGAGACCCCAAAACTGCTCATGCTGTGTGCTGACAGCCCCCTCCCCAGGGCCAGCACCGGGGTGCTGGGCTGGTCCTGTCCCCTACATGGTGCCCCGTGCACAGCTGAACCCTTTGCTGCAATAGGCAGAGTTGTAGCACCCAATAAACTTGCACATCATCAATGCCAAGGTGGTTTTTTTGGTGTGGTGGTTTTTGGGGGGTTTTTTTGGTGTGTGGTTTTTTTGTTTTTTTTTTTTTAAATCACAGAGATAATTGTCTAAAAATGTCTTGCTTTTACTTGCTGCTTTTTCATGGGTTGGCTTGCTTGGGGTTTTCTTATTCCCCCTCTGCATGTTCTGGGAGGAAAGGCTTCTCCCTGCTGCTCTCCAAAGTGCTCGCAATACTTCAGTGAAGATTTAACTGTGGATGACAGCGGTGTCCTCCTGCCTCTCTTTTCAGGAAGAAGTTTTCTTGGAGTATTCAGATGACAGTATTTGCTATGATTATCGGTGCGTTCGTAGCTGCTAGGTAAGCTCCTGGTTTGCTGTCCCCTCCCCTCTGTCTATGAAGGGTCCCTCTGTGGGCCAGCCAGCAAAGCTAAGGTAAATCAACTGCCACGGTATGTCTCAAGAAGAGAGAGTAAATGCTGACTTCTTTTACCCTCAGACATGCTCTCTAGTAGGAAAGAATGTTTTACCGACCAAAATCCCAGTCCCTCCTCACATGATTAACTTTTTCTGACAGCTTACTGGCTCAACAGAAGGTGGAAGAAATCTTGCAAGTGTTACACTCTGCACAGCTTAAAGCTTTAACTTATGGTTTTTTCCTTTCCCAGTGCTGACTTGGCATTCGATCTGGAAGGATATATTTTTATCCTTATTAACGATGCCTTAACAGCTGCAAACGGTGCCTATGTGAAACAGAAGCTGGATTCAAAGGTAGGCTGACCTTCAGCTTCGTTTTGGGCATTGCAGCGTTGCGCTTGGTTTGGCAGCAACTTGCATCTGAGGGGACAAAGAGGGGAGGCTCGCCTGGTGCTACCCAATCCCTCTCCCAAAATCTCCTGTCCAGAAGGTTTGGTGATACCGCTGTGCTGCTGCTCTTGGTGCCAGCATTGCCAAACAGTGCCGACCAGAGCTGTGCCCCTGTGCCGGTTACGACCACAGTCCCTTGCGACAGCAAAGAAACGGCATTTTGGTTGATGGTGGCCATAAAGCCTGTTGCAAGCTTGTCGCCCAAGTCTCTTTTACATATTTTTATATATATAAATTAAAAAAAAAAATTACACACACACATTGGGAAAAAAACCCCTCCAACTCTTCTTGCTCTGAGAATCCCACATGGATTTAGCTCACAACATCCAGTCTTCAGTAGCAATATCAATAAGGTTTTATATTCCTGTTTGGAACCAACTTAAATACACAGATGTCTCTTAATTCTAGGAGCTGGGAAAATATGGTCTGCTATATTACAATGCACTGTTTATGATCCTTCCCACCTTGACCATTGCCTACTTCACCGGAGATGCACAAAAGGTAGGATTCCTGCACCCAAAAGCAAAATCTTTAGCGGCACAATACCTTATGGGCAAAACGGGTTGCTTAGAAGAAAGTTGTACTGTTTGTCATAATACACTTTCTGTAACTTAGCCTTCTTACATAAAATGGGAAATACTCAAAATGTGAAACTGCAGAGTAGTTCATTATCCCCAATTTGCAAATAAGTACTGCGTAGCATCTGAGGGAAGAGGCTGGGGCAAAGGATGGTTTGAGGCCGGGTTTTGGGGTAGAGAGGGAAGCCACGTAAGTAAAAAGTGACTGGAAGTCTTACGTTGGACTTTAAATCCACAGAGTTGCTCCATTCAAGCATTTTTGCAATGCTTGAGGAATGGGGAAGTCCGAGAGCAATAAGTGAAACCAAATATTATTTAAAACAAAGAAGTCGAGTATTTTTAGGATCATTTGGCTTCTTCAGACTTCTTTCCGTCCTTCTCTCTTACTGGAGTGGTTATTTTGTTGAATTGCTCTGGAGGTCAGTGTGCCCGTGCTACCCCAACAGGGCACGTTCTGACTTACGTGCGGTTCCATATACTTGAAATTTATATTGTAGTATTATTATTTAGTATTATTACAGTCACTTAAGTGCAGCTATACTCGGTTGGCTCTCCTGAGCAAGAGCACTTGCTTTTCATGCCTACACAAAGAGAGGCATCCCTTTCCATGGGCAGGGAAGGGAAATGCTGAAGGCTGGAGGTGTTGCCCACCCAGACCCCCGTGGGTGACTGCTGTGGGTGCCGGTGGCCCCTGCAGACACCCCTCCCCTAGCCATACCTGGGCAGGGTGAGCCTGGTGGCTTTTTTGTCATTAGGAGCTTAATGCCCTGATGATGAGCCCCGGTAAGCATCACTAAGATAATGAGCTGCGATTAGCGAGGAGAAGTGGTTGTGCAGAGTGAAAGTAGCTCAGACCCTGCCCTTCATAAAGGGCGACTCAGTGGGATATATTTGGGGATAAAGTGCTCATTTATAAGCAGGAGCTGGTGGACAGGGAGCAAAATGTTGCTCTGTGCTGCACTGTGCAGCCTCTGTTCAGCCTGTGGAGAAATTGCCTTCCCCCCCCCCCCCCCCAATAAACTTCTTTTTCCCTGGCTGAGCTCCTGGCAGCCGGAGGCAGACAAAGATGCGCTCTGTTGGGGCTGCTGCCAGGAAACTCCACGTTTGCAGGCTGATGAAAAACCCTCTTGTGAAGGGCGTGCAGCTGAACGTGTCTCGCACGGGGACAGCTCCTGGGCCAGAGCTGGGATGGGGGGACCATGCTGGGGAGAGGGGAGAGTTGCATAGGAAAGCCTCTCACCATACTCGTGGATGTGTTAGATCTTGTAGTTCATTAACAAGCATCAAAGGTAACGATGTTTTGTCATGCCATGCTTTGTGAGAGGCAGAAATGGGCATGCTGATGGTGGTGAGCAAAGCCCTGCAAATAATTCCTGGGGATGAAGGGGATGGACCGCCTGCAGGAAGGTCCACCGCAGCCTGGCATTTCGTGTCCCTGTTGGAAAGCACCGTCCCAGCTGCCTTGCAGGATCCCCGTGTGCGTGGCAGCCCTTCTCTCCCCTGTGCCAGTCCCGGCCCCACTGGGGGGAGAGGGGGGGGGACACTAGCTATTGCCCTGTTCTGCCCTCTCCTCCTCACTGCATCACAGACTGGTTGAGGTTGGCAGGGACCTCCGGAGCTCATCTGGTCCAGTCCCTTAGAGCAGGTGGCCCAGGACCATGTCCTGTTAGGTTCTGGATATCTCCATGGATGGAGACTCCACCACTTCCCTGGGCAACCTGTGCCAGCACTCAGTCACCCTCACAGTGAAAAAGTGTTTCCTGATGTTCAGAGGGGCCCTCCTATGTGACAGTTTGTGTCTGTGGCTTCTGGTCCTGTCCCTGGGCAGCACTGGGAAGAGCCTGGCTCTGTCCTCTCTGCACCCTCCCTGCAGGTGTTTATACACGTGGGTGAGATCCCCATGAGCCTGCTCTGCTCCAGGCTGAGCAGTCCCAGCCTCTCCTCATAGGAGAGATGCTCCAGTCCATTCCTCTTGGTGGCCCTTTGCTGGACACTCTCCAGTATGTCCATGTCTCTCCCGCACTGGGGAGCCCAGCGCTGGACTCAGCACTCCAGGGGTAGCCTCGCCAGTGCTGAGCGGAGGGGAAGGAACCCCTCCCTTGACCTGCTGGCAGCACTTTGTCCAATGCAGCCCAGGACACCGTTCCCCTTCTTTGCAGCAAGGGCATGTTGCTGGCTCATGGTCAACCTGGTGTCTGCCAGGACCCTGGGGCTGTTCTGCAGAGCTGCTTCCTAGCTGGGTGGCCCCAGCATGTCCTGGTGCCTGGGGTTGTTCATCCCCGGGGACAGGACTTTGCACTTCCCCTTGTTGAGCTGCATCAGGTTCCTTCTGACCTGTGTCCCCAGCCTGGCTGGCAGCACCACCCTCTGGCCTCCTTCCCTGTCCTCGCTGCAAACCATCTCCTGCTGCTGGAGCTTTGTCCTCAGAGTCATTCCAGACCTGCAGCTGGCAGAAATGTGGGTT
Organism: Balaeniceps rex; assembly: GCA_013401315.1. Classification (NCBI taxonomy): domain Eukaryota; kingdom Metazoa; phylum Chordata; class Aves; order Pelecaniformes; family Balaenicipitidae; genus Balaeniceps; species Balaeniceps rex. Next base: position 6,390 of record VYZW01026272.1, read on the forward strand.
CAGCTGAATGGAGTGTAACTTTAAACAAATTATTAAAAAAAAAAAAAAAAAAGGGCAAAAAAACCAAAACCCACCCAAACCCCAAAATAACAACCAAAAAAACCCCAACCCAAAAAAAACAAACAAAACCCAATTAAAAAAAGCCCTACCATGAAATCCAGACTTCCTTTAGCCATTTTGTCAGCACGATCCCTAGAGGATAAACTCCCCTGGGACACGCTGTCTAAGCATTGCAGTTTGCTTGCTAATCCCTGTCCCTGGTGAGGGCTCTTCTGAGCTTCCCCTGCCCCCCAGAGCTTACTAAATCTATATACAAACTTTTCATGTCCCTTTCAAATGTTGGAAGCCCAGAGAGCTGTTGCTGTGGGTGGCAGTGGCAGGGCTCTCTTGCTGGGGTTGCCTTGCAGCGAGCCCCGACATGGCCAGGAGGCTCGGAGGCTCCCGCTGCTGCCGGCAGCTTGGATGCACAAAATGTGGGTGACTGCAGCTGCTGCACGGGGCTCTCAGGAGGGTGATTTTGGACAACAGCTGGTTGGGAAATGCCTTTCCTGGTTCCTCCTGCTTGTAGGACTGTTACTCACTGCTTTTTCCAGGCAGGGTGTGCTGGGTGCTGGCTTGGGCTGGGAGGCAATGCTGCCCTGGGCAGCCAGCCCTTTCGCAGCCCCGGGGTGTCGTGCTGGGCTGTGTTTTGTTTTCTTGGGTTTTTTTTCCTGCTGTGACATGAAAGCCGAGGTGGGAGGTTTGTTTCTCACCTTGCTGTGAATTACTGTGTCCTCTAAGGGCTGGGGTGTGTTTCTTGCAGGCAATGGAGTACCAGGGCTGGGCAGACACACTCTTCGTTGTGCAGTTTACGCTGTCGTGTATAATGGGGTAAGCATGTATACTGCCATGGTGGGTGCTGCCTGCCTCCGAGGGCTGGCGTGCAGCCATCAACCAGCAGCTGGGTGGGGGGGCTCCAGCAGTAGTGTATTTTGGTGGTCTGAGCTGTTTGGGTTTAAAAAAAAAAAAAAAAGTATAAATCTTTAGTCCTGATAGGGACATTATTTCTGAGAGCTATGGCAGATGGAAGTTATTTCCTACCCTGCTTCAGTGCAGGTTTAGCCAAAAAAGTGGTGGTACAAATACCACTCTAGGACAGAGCGGGGGAGATGCAGAGATGAACGGCGATGCCCGAAGCGTGGCCTGGAGCCTGACGTCAGCTCTTCCTCCTGCAGGTTTATTTTGATGTACTCCACGGTTCTTTGCACTCAGTATAATTCTGCTCTTACAACTACAATAGTTGGCTGCATTAAGGTAAGTGGTTCCTCTGCTCCCAGGGCCGCCGCCAGACGAGCGTTGCAGTAATCGTTGCTTGGGGCTCGTACTAAACCGCGGCTTTAGCTGTTGGTGCGGGGGCTCATTGAGCACTCGGGATGTGCCTGGCACCACGGCTCTCTCCAACTCGGCGTGCCCCGAGTCCTCTCGCCCCTCCCCGCTGGCCTGCCCGGGACATGTGGCAGGGTGCTGCCTGCCTGCAGGAGTTATTCCAGCAAAAGCTGTGAACAGCCTTGAGGCACCCACAGCCTCCCTGCACCCGCTTCGTGCCGCTCCAGCCTCGTGCGTCCCCTGGCTCTGCCCGCACAGGCAGCGATGTCTGCTCAGCAGCAGCATGGGAAGGGCTGGACGGAGGCTCTGGGGCTTTTGCTGTGCGCCGCATGGAGGGGAGGATGGCTCCAATGGGATAATTTTTTTTTTTTTTTTTTTTTTTTTGCTGCTGTCTGGAGTAGAGAGATACTCTATGCATGTTTGTATGGCAGCCTGTGGTGCTGACTGTGGTCAGTGAATTTAGCTTCCCCAGGGCTAATGACGTGCAAAATGCCCAGAAGCAGCCGTGATCCTCTGGGTCACCTTGGCCCAACGAGCCTGTTGCAAAAATAGACGGGCGCTCCTGGGTGTTTTTCTGGCTTTAGTGCCGGTCTCAAGATGAGGGAGAGCATCGCAGCCCAGCGGCTGCACTGCCCGGCTGCGCCAGCAATCAAAGCCTCCGTTCAGGAGCATTTCTCAGCAGCTCTTAAAACCAACCGCTTTGAATCCAGTGTTATCACCGGTTGCCTATTTCACACTGTCTGCATCCGGGGTCTCCCGTCTCCGTATTGCTTTAATGCTTAAAGCATACACTTGTCTCGGGCTATATAGAAACTTACGCTCTTGTTGCTAAAATCTTGTTCCTTTGCAGAATATTTTAATAACCTATATTGGGATGTTTTTTGGAGGAGACTATATTTTTACATGGACGAACTTCATTGGTTTAAATATCAGGTAAGAATGTCGGGCATTGGAAGTTTTTACTTACGATTTGCAAGTGAAAATTGCCTTGAAACTGAAATGGTTTGACTGGCTCAACGCTTCTTTCAAAAAAAACCCCTATGGATTGGTATTCGTGCCACAGCAGAGGAGCTGGCACGGCGTGGACCCACATCTTGCAGCCTGGGGCGAGCCCTGTGCCACCGGCAGCGCCGCTTGGTCCCTGCTTACAGCTCGGGCTGTGGGGAGCTCCCAGACAGACTCGGGTTGTTTTAAAGCCAGGAGAACACATAAGCGTATTTTAGCAGCAAACTTAAGTTGTTCTGAGAGTTGTATATCCAAATAGTGTAACTAAGGTAGCAAAAGAAATTTTTTTTTGTTTTATTTCACCTGGTATTTTAGTACAGCTTTTGGAAGAGTCTCCTTTCTGGTCTGGGGTGTATTTCTGTATTGTGAAAAGTCTCCCTTGTTCTCCCCCTGTCCTTCGGCAGGATTCTTTCAGTGATGGAGCAGGTCCAGCACTAGGCTAGGGACTCGGGCTAGCAAGCATTTGGGTACAAATAAAACAAAATATCTGATCTTAGGAAAACGGAGGATTTTCTTGCAAATTGATGCTTGCAGCAGATCCTTGACCATTGGCATACCCACGGTTTTGACTTTTCTTTGGCAACTGGTGTTTGCAGCTGCCCAGGGCAGGTCTATATAACTAAATAAACATGCTGGTGTAAAAGGCAGCATCTCCCCCGGGCTGCTGGTGGCAGGTTTGCATTGTGCAATGCAGGAGGGAGCCAGCCATGAGCATGCCGGAGCGTGCAGCGCGCACGTGCTGTTGCTTCCGTGGATCTGAGCTGGGATATCTCGCTCTCATACCTGACCCTGTTTTGCAGTATTGCTGGAAGCCTGGTGTATTCCTACATCACTTTCACAGAGGAGCAAATGAGCAAGCAGTCCGAAGCTGGCATCAAGATGGATATTAAAGGAAAAAGCTGTGTGTGACCAGGGAAAGGCTTTTTTTGGAAGCAGCCTATTTCTGTTCAGATGATCATGGGCAGAATGCGGGAAGGAATCCGGCGTGTCTGCCATGGAGTAACGGTGATGCTCTTAATTTGCACAATCTAGATTGCTGCCTTTACAACTTACTGGGAAGATAACTGACTGCATGGTGAAGAATATGTCTAATTAAGTCTGATTGTGAGGAATTAATGGGTTTCTAATCATGCTGAGATTTGGCAGTACAGATTGGCACAAGCAGTGTACGCGTTGGAATCGCGGAGGACTGTGTCAGCACTGAGGGCCGTACCTTGAGCATCCTTGGCTGCGTCTCGTCTTGGTGCAGCTACCACCGAGGTGGTGGGTGCAGCCGGGGACGGATGCTGGGGCTGATTCCGCTCTGTGCTTCCCCCAGCCTGGTCCCTCCAGCTGGGCAGCACGTGCTGCTGCTGCAGGAAGGTGAGACCATGGTACCCGGCATGGATCCGGCCCCGAGGGGCAGGCGAACCCCTCCTCTCCCCAGAGGAGAGGAGTGGAGGGCGGGGAGCTGCGGAGTTGCAGCCCATGCGAGGCGAGCGCTGGTATTCCCCCAGCAAAGCTGCTTCTGCAGGATGCTCCTGGTTTGGGCCAAAACCCCTCTGTTGAATGCTCAGTGCTCTCTGAACTTACATTTGTTAGTTGCTTTTTGGTTTGTTTTTTTTTTTTCATTCTGTTAACCCACTTTTAAAGCTGGGTTTACCCTCCTTGGTTTCCAAGAGCCCTGCAAACATTCACCCCTCTCTTTCCCACCCGAGGTCGCTTTTACAAGGCTCAGGGATGTTCCCAACATGAAGGTTTTACCTGCCACTGGTGAGCTTGGCAGGGCCAGCAGCCTCCCTCAAACGACCCCAGGGTCAGAAACCTTTGGATTTGGGAACGCTGCTGGCCGTGCCGGGGCTGGCCCTGGTGCAGGGACCCTCGCAGGACCCTTCATATGCAACGGGGAGTAGCCGCAGGGTTTGCAGGACAGCTGACATTGTCCCACCTGGCACACAGAGCCTCCTCCTCCAGCCCAGAAAATCCGCTGCAAAGCAAAGGCTCCTGCCCCTGCAATCCCCTTCCCACCCACCAGCACCGTGCTGAATCGTGGTGTTTTGGCAAGTCAATGGGAAACTCGGGGGGCTGGTGGGGTGGGTGGCTCTGTGGGTGCTGCTGCTCATCCCCTCAGCACCGAGCACATGTGGAGTGTGCCCACGCTGCAGCGCCAGCGCTTCAGCTTTGGCCAAGCCCTGTCCTGCAGTTCATTTTTTTGATGTAGTAAGTCGTCTTCGGTTTGTGACCCGTTAAAAGAATGGGATTTTTTAATATGTCAGGCAGTTTTAACTGATTTTTTTAAAGGTTGTCTGACACAGCACTTCTTTCTAGGTCCTTTGGATTGTCTTTTGGTTTAAAAAAAAATTGTTTATAATTTTGGTTAAAAAAAAAAAAATTTGGTAAAACTGTATATTTATGAGGGTTGTTTTTTTAATACATTCCTTTTGTAACCAGGAAAATAGCTTCTACAGACAATATCATTTGTTTCTGGAAGATACTTGCTAAAAATGTAACTGCTGTTTAGCAAAGCTGCATTTATTGGAGTGCTTAATATTGAAATTTTTATATGTGACCAAGACTTTCTGTAACAGTGCTGGTAAAGATGTGGAACGAGTGCCAGCCCCTGCACTGCTGCCTGCTCCAAAAATCCCATCCCTGGAGTCGTTCTGGCCAGGCGTGCCAGAGCTGACATCTCAGTACCAGAACTGGGGAGTCTTCCCTTCCCTCCGGGGGGGCTCCCTTTTGGGGGCAGCAGGGGATTGGTCTGGTTACAATATAAGGCACCTCGCAGCACAGAGGGCTGAGTCGGGGAAAGAGGAGCAGCCCTTCAGGGGGGCTCCCCCTTCATAGTGCAGAATTGGAGAAATTAAAAAAGTCCCTGATCATTTTTATTGCTTCCTAAATTTCAGTAAAGCCTCGGATTTGCAATCAGCTGCAGAGAGCTCTTCTGGGTTTTGGTTTTTTTTTGAAAGATGATAAATGCTTCCTGCTGTGCAGAAGACCCAGAGCTATTTACAGATCAGCTCCAGGCAGGGTTACTGGTTTCTAGCAGCCGGGTGGTGCTGGGGCCAGCAGACCCCCATCCTGGGTTCCCCTGGTGCCTGCAGCCCCCAGCCACCGCAGCCCCCTCCGGCGTGTGCGTCCCTGGTGCTGTACTAGACCAAACCCCCACCCTTCAGCCTGGCCTCTGCATTCGTCTCACTTGCTTGAACAGAAATATTTGCACATCACTTTTTGCCACGTTTGCTTGTAACTTTGCTGTGCTGAGGCATTCAGTCAGAATGTCAATTCTGTCAAAAAGTTTGATTTTTGTTTATTTTTGAATCTACTGGTTAGATTTATTGTCCAAATGCTAAAATATTTTTAAAGCTTATTTTGTTTGTTTGTAACTGTGCACACTTCAGTGCCAGGGCCTGGATGGTATTGTATACACTGGGAAAGTGAACAGAGTTCCTACAACAGTATTTTCTATGCTATTAATCAACTAATTTTTTTCTATAGAGAATCTATTTACAAAATGACCATTTTAGTGATTAAAAGGGTGACCTTTTTATTTGAATGTATGGCAGGCTTTATATGTGTCAGTGATGATAGCAAAAAAAAGGATTTTATGTGCCTATGTATTTTTGTACTGGCTTCAAATAAACCAATGACCTTCCCTCCTCCTCCCCTGCCTGCTCTTGCCTTCTGCCAGGAGCTGGCCCTTGCTTCCCTGTAGCAGCAAGAAATGCCTGGAGCTGATGAAGCTGCTGAGGCTCCCCCAGCACCCCAGTTGGAGCATGTTTGTTGTCCCTTCGGGGTGTCCTCTGGTATGTGTAGAGGAAGGGGGGGTGAGGGAGTCTGCTTGGCTTTTCAGCTTAAATTTTCTTTGAGGACAGGAAAAGTATCTAATGGGAGGAGAAAAAAAACCCCAACCAACCAAAACAAACCTAGTGCCTTGCTAAAATCAGTCCCTTTCCTTCTTGCCAGCTAGCCTGAGCTCATGTGTTTTATGGGGATGGAACACTCCACGAGGTGCTTAATGCTCCCAAAAAACTCTGTGTGCAAGGCAACTGCAGAAAAGGAGCCCACACTGGTCCCTGTCAGCAAACACAGTGCATAGGGTGAGCTGGCATGCCCAGGGTGGGAATGAGAGCAACACCTTTTGCTCCCGCCAGTCCCAGAGTCAGCAACGTGGCTTGTGCTGTAGCAGGGCACTGCTGCACCTCCTGCCTGGTGCTCTGTGGCTTTCTGCTGGAAGTAACAGCAGTGTTGTGACTTACCGGGCCTTTGACTTTTAGAAATAAAAACTAACTGTTCAGTTGTAACCAAACTTGCTGTCTTCTGTGTTCTCCTTTACATTACACTGTCTTTATGTTAAAGCGTACAGCAAAACCCCACCTCTCCCCAGGCTGACCAGCTGCCCCTCCAGCTGCTCAGAGTAATGCCCAGCCCTTGTCTACGACTGCTCTGGATGGCCCTGGGAATGTGTTGGGGTGTGAGCACCACCCAGTTTTAGGGGAATGGAAGAAACAGTTCAAAGTTTAACCAGAAAAGGGCATTTTGTTTCTGTGGTTTTCACCACAGCAGTAACAGAGTCACTACCACACTGCTACAACAGGATGGGGTCTGCACATCCTCTGTACGCAGAAATACTCTACCCACCATTTTGAGCAAAAAACTCAGGAATTTTTTATGCAGACAGTATGTTTAAAAAAATATTTTAATAAGCTTTTTCAGAATTGCAGACAGGGAGCAGGGATAAGAAAAGGGAATTACTAACAGTGCAAAATTACTATGTGTGGAAAAATGTATAAAACTAATTTGTAAATTTTGTGTGTGTGTGGTTGTTTTTTTAGTATCACATTTAATCCTTTAGGAAGCCCATCAAGGATTTATGCTGTTGAACTGGATTCTCCGTTCAGGCTGCACTCTTAAAGCACTTCATGAATCCAGGACACCTGCTCCAGCTGAACCCATCACAGTAGTGCTTGAAAAACATACCCAAGTGCCACATGCTAGTTGTGACCTTTTCAATGCAGTTTGGAAACACGTTCAAACACTTCTGGGCTCCGAACTGTACTGAAAGCTTTTTAAATGAAATAATATATTTCTAGAATTTTAAATAGCTTTAGTAGTGCAATGACTTACGAAGTTATAGTGGCTGCATTTTGAGGAACATAAAGTATTGTATAAAACACCAGCATAAATGAAATGTAAATTATAATTAAATATTCTTAAAGTCTAGCTGAGCATTACATATTTGTTGATTATGGAATGTCAGGGCTCATCTATGTATCACCAAAAAAAGGAAGATAAAAAACAAAGCAACATTCCTGAAAATATACACAGTGCTGTATTTCACACACAAGCCTGAGACAATTTACTTATAAACTTTCCTATAAATTTTTGGAAGTATTTCAAACTTGCAAACAAAAATGCATAAAAATAAAATTGAAAATAGGACTCGACCGTCTCAAGACCATCTTTGATATAAGGCTGTGATGCTTTGGGTTTCCATTAATAAACCAGATTGTAAAATCAACAGCAACCTTACTAAAGCAATCACTTAATGCAGGCCATACGTTAACAGACCTTACTGATGTACCTCTCCACATAAATTGCTGTCTAATTCTAGGCAGATGTCAACTTCTGCACATCAGCTGAACCAGTTAGAACGCATCATTCACAACATTTCTGGGAACAGCAGGTTAATACACTCCAGTAACTCATCATGGTGATGGAGCCACGCTGGATCCAGAGGATTTGGCTCATTAGTGACCATGAAGTCCAAGTACACGTAGTTGAAGAAGAAATCAAAACAAACAAACCCCTTAGCAATTGGTTTTTTTAGGTCGATACATTAGTTTCAAACCATAGGACCATACATTTAAAAGTGGAATCGCAGAGACTCATAAACTGTAAGTAAAAATAACCAATTAAAAATTAACAGCACTCCTGTAAGCCACAGGAGGAGGAGATAAGATTATAAATTATACAAATGAACAATTTTTCCTATTTTTGATATAGTAGATGTGTAGCTGTAGCTTAAAAAAAATTTAAAAAACCCAAAACACCAGTATTAAAACCCTTTCTATTTCATGGATGTAAACCCTACTTCAACAACTTTCAAATTATGCTAGTGGGACAGTAAGCATCACATGCATTTATAAAGAATTTTTGTTTCTCGCACTTTAATCTTAAAATAGTTATCCATACCTATTCTCACTTCTTACCCATGTGAATCGCTATATACTGAATGTATATATGTATATGCTGTACCAAGTATGTGTATGTGATGTTTCTGCTCCCACTGAAATACCCATCCATGTAAGGTCCACTAGTTCACAGAAATTCAAGATCAGATTACCAGCTGCACGTCCATTTCTAACCTGTACACCCAGAATCATTTGACCCATTTCCTACTCTTCCTGTGCTCAGTGAAATGTAGAAGATGATTGATAGACTGAAAATTAATCAGTGGATAATCTAACACCTGATCTTGGCGAACAAGGTTTAGTAAACTTAAGCATTTGGCTGATGTGAAATTTATCTGAGCTCAAAATAAAATGAGAAAATGTACAATCAAAGCAAGAAAATTTGTGCAACGCAAAAGCATCATGCTTAACAAATTTTTAGCATCACTATTTGCCATAAACAGAAGAAAAAAAATCATGTTTTCAAAATCAAATGACTTCTAACCATTCTTGATGTTGTTTACTGTTTTCTGAGAAGACAATAACATGTTGGTGACTAATAAGCAGTTTTTAAGTCAATTGGTTTGGGGTTTTCTTGTTGGTTTTTTTTTTTTAGAAAAGACTTCAGCAAAATAAAATTAAGCTGACATTAGATTCAGGATATTAATTCTCTCATAAAAGTTTACCAACTATACATGTTAAGAAAATTATACAAGCTTTTGTTTTAAGAAAGGACAGTTCAATCAAGACATAAGTACTGTAAAAATCTTTCAAAGGCTACAAAGAAATCTGGAAAAATACAGAATGTATTTCTTTAGCCCAGATGAAGAAAATGGAAAGACATCATTGATGTCAACAATTTTACATATACAAACCTGACCTGGTTTATTTATTTACCTTTTAAAACTTCTATATATAAAAATAGTTGTGCTCATAACTTTCAGGATTCATAAGGGTTCCTTAACGATGGGATGACACTTTTCTCTTGCTAGCATGAGTGGAAGTCTCTGTGCCTACTCTGATGCGTGTCTTGGCATTCTGCATTTCATTTTAACTTCCTGCAACATTTGAACCAGCCCCCTGCTTCAAATAGGATGCTTTGTTCACTTGTACAATGCTTAAATAGTGTATTACACATGGAAGTTTCTTTAATGCATTAGGCTGGGAGTATTTTTGCAGAAACTCACTGATTTGTTTCTCAAATATTTTTAAGAGCGTTAGAGTTCCCAGAACTACAGTTGCCAGCTCTGAGAAGTAGAATATTCTCCTACTGCTTTTCAGCACTGAAAAAACCAAATAATCAGATCTTAAGAGCCAACTAGAAGGTATTAGAAAAAAATCTCAGCAGATTGTTTTACAGAACTGGATTTTGTAAGGTAACCCATCAACCCTGAAAATTTTAGACACCCAAAATTTACTCCAAGGAATAAAATCAGCTCCTAGTATTCAGTCATCCAAAGTTTCTAGCTCTTCAAGCTTCCCATGTGAGTTTGCTTCTTGGAAGAACTCTGAAGAACCTGGACTCTCTTTTCCATTGCTGTTAATTCTTCTTCTTTTTAGAGGTCTTTCATTTTTTTCTTCAAAATCATTTTCATTTCTTGAAGCTGAATGAGCGAGTTTTGGGTCAATGGAAAGGTTTTCAGTTTCATACCCATTTGTATCCAGATCTGTGTGAGGTGTTTTCTTGCCACTGGTAGGTCCATTTACATGCAATCCTTCAATTTTTGCTTCATCTTTATTTGGTATCTCACCCGGCCCATTAGCAGACACCCCTGCGTTACAGAGACATACCGTAAGAAAGAGAATAGAAGCATAAGCAGTAACAGAACAATCTGTGATAGGTCAATAAAGCAGAAGTCTAACTAGTCCCATTGAACTAAAAAGCCAATATCGTTCTGCATATCCTCACTGTGTGAGGAACGACTGATTTATTTGCATACAAATGACAGACATATCACGACAGAGTTCACGGAAGCCCTTACAAGCAACAGCAGCCAAGAAAATATCCTGGAATCCCATAACTGTACAAGCTGCAGGTGAACTGTCCTCACCTGGGCAGTTTCTGTAGCTTCCACTCGATTTTCACAATCTGATTCAGCCCCCAAGCTCCTCCCTCCTCTTGCCACTGCTTTCACTTCAGCTCCTTCGGAATGGCTGTCCCTTGCTTTTGAGGTTTTCTTCCTTCATGAGTGATCATGCCCTGGCTCTTCTCCCATTCCTAACTGCCCCTCAATGACCCACGTATGGCAAGAATAGCTAATGCTGTTCCTGAGCCAAGGACCAGAGAAGCACTAGTGTCCTGCATGATAGCCCAGTTCCCATCTCAGTTGTTTCAAATATTCTGCATGGGACTCATCACAAAGTTAGTGTTACACTACACTAGCATGGGGAAGTCAGTAACAGATTGTTCACATTTAAAAGGAAGATTCTAGTGGAGATTTATCCCTAATATGTGACCACTGGCTAAATGCAAACATAGCTTTTTTAAAAAACGTTTTTAACTTAAAGCTGCAAACACCTTGGAAAATATTTAAAACTAAAATAGACTTGTTTTTAGAGAGGCAAGCTGAACTTCTCATTTGGCTTGTCATCTGCGATGGTTTGGCAACTCTGTTTAGGAGGGGGAGGGCACACACTTACCATTCTGATTACTGTTGCTGGTTGTGCTGTCTTCCCTTTCAGACTGGCTGGTGCTGCTGTTGGAAGTTGTAGGAGGAGGGGATGGAGCTCTACTGGAAGCAGCACTTTCGCTTTCATCCAGGAGACGGTCCATATAATCTCTACACAACAGAAACAGCATGTTCAGCATTGCCCTTGCTGTGTAAAGGATTGGTGTTATTTGTACAAAAATGTTTACTGCATATACTGCAAGTATGACCAATTAATTTTATATCTTTTGAAATGCACGGACTTACCTTGCAAAGTTAACAACTTTAAGATCTCCTGCATTAACTGGCTCATGTATGGTTTGTCCACAGCAACTACATATTTGTTGACAAATCACTGCAGCCAGCTTATATAAATTCAGCCTGTGCTTATGCTAAGTCCCATAAGATCATGCACAAGCAGAAACTTCAATATGCTGTGATGTTGCGGACTGTATTTTCAAGGCGATATGCTCAGGCAGGTTCATACTAAACTCTTGCAATTTGCTGCGGCAGTGATAACGTACCATTAAATAAGTTTTGTGCACATACAACCTCAAAAGGGGTAAAGTTAAAAGCAAATTAAAACTTCAGAGTTAAAGATAAGACATTTCCATATTGGAAATCTATTACAGTCCTACAATTTAGGTCACTAATAGTAAATCTCTTATGAAAGATTTAAACAAACAAAGCTGGTTGGTGAAGCCCTTCTACATATGGTATTAGTCTGGATTAACTCCAGAAACAGCATATCTTCACACATAATTGTTCTGGAACTGATATCGCACCCTAAATTCCCACATCTATCTGCAAAAGCATTCAAGAATAGACAAGTACAACCCTTAATGACACTTCTTCTGATCACCATATGCAGTCAACTGCAAAAGAATCAGAGAATGTTTTAAGTGATTAACAACCAAAAATGTCAGCTAATTTGGGCAAAAATGGAAAAAAAAACCCCAATGGAAGAAGAGACAGACAGTTCCTGACAACTGGTTAAGAAAATCCAGCAGCTCTGGGTGCTTCTCTGTAACAGTCTACTTTACAAAGCCACAGACGGCAACCCTTAATGTCATACTGCAAGTTCACTTCAGTGGTCCAACACACAGTTCTAAAGTGTTTAAAGAAACAATAATATTAAAAAGGCGGCTCAACAGAGAAGCCAGGAACAAATGAGAGGAAAAAATAATAGTAAAAAGACTTGGAGAACGTCAGCGGAAAGAGTGGGATATTAAAATCATAGCATTGGAATGAAGGGCAGAAGAATACGTTGGCTCACTTGCTCAGATTTGAGGGAGGAAAATACACAGCTGTGCACAGACATTTCCCTCTGCCTAGCAGAGACGTGAATGGGGAAAGGAGCTATATACACCCAAAAAAGCCCTAGTATAGGGTACTGTGTTGGCCGGAATTCTTGCCAAACAATACATTTCAAGAGGATACTACAGCATGTACCACAAATCCCACCCAAAACTTGTGACTAACGCCTTTGTATAGAACACGTATTTAAAGTAAAACAAGCATTTAAAAAATTCCATGTATTTGCAGAAATGTTACATTTGTGAAACATTTAAACAGAAAACAAACTACATTAAATAGCTGTTCAATGCAAATTGTTGGCCTTATTCCAAATAAATGTATAAATGACATTATACGCACTAGTAAGATTTTCTTACACCTTGGCTGTTTTCCTGCTGCAAATAGGGACTATGGAATCCCTAGGTTGTCATACCATTTCAGATTAGAGCAGTATAAAATAAAGATATAGATCCAACATGTAAAAGCGCATAAAAATAATGCACATCTTACGTTACACCAGGATGAAGGTTGTATTTCTTCTTTCCAAATCGGGTCTGCTGCGCAAAGAAATCATAACGCTCTGATTTCTTCCACATGTAATAAAATGCTACACACTCACCAACTGATCTTGTTCGTACCTAGGAAATATGTGCCATGCAAATTTCGATGAATTTAAATACATTTTTGGTAAAAAGCTACCATTTAAATCAAAAGGTGCGGAATTCAAAGTCAATGCTTCTTCACACAACATAGGAAATAGTGGAAACTATTGACTCAAAATTTCAGAAGCCCAGAAATTGAAATGCAAAGTTTAATAGTGTTTCTAAGAATACTGGAGATATCGTGAGGTGCCGCAATCAACAGCTTCAGAAGAAATATTTAAGTCTGTTTCACCAGTCTATTCAAGACCAGAATAAGACTCTAGGGGTGCAGATCTTCCTGTGTGTATGCCAGCAGGATTTTTTTCACTTTTCTGAACTTAGGATTCACAGCCACAGTTACAGAGGATTCTGGACTTTGACAAACCAATTGGGACGTATAAGTAGTAAATATGGTAATTTGTGAAGGAAATTGAGGATAAGAATTTATTTACAACTACATTGCTTTAAAAAAAGTGTGAGAACTACACTTAAAATGAGTGTTTACCTTATTTGCCTGAATCACATGAAAATCCTTGCCATAGACTTTCAGTCCTTGTTCGAAGTTCCTACATTCTTCTTCTGTCCAAACAGATAATTCTTCTATAGCAAGGAAATGCAATAAAGAACATACTTAACAAAAAAGCATACGGCCAATAAAAGAAAACTTAAGTGACAGAAAACATATGGGGTATTCAAGTTTCTTACACCATCTGCTGACTAAATGAGAACCACCTCCAGAAATTTCACCTACGGGTACAAAAATGAAAATTCTCCCTTCTAGTGAGTAGGCGGGAAACTTGGCTGCCTTAAGTAGCTAGTCCGTAGGGACTGTTATAAATGGCCCGTAACTCCAGCCGCCCTGCTGCATGGGGGAAATAACTAGGCAGCAGAAAGAGGAAGAAGGGCTTAGAAACTTTGTCTCGCCGTTCTGCCCCTAGAACCACAGGAAGCAGGTATCCTTCAAGCCAGCACACAGCACAAAGGAGTTCATGCTATGGACTCAAACTGGTTGCTGGTATTTGGAAGAAGCAGGGGAAAAGGAATGAGGAATGAGATCTTTACTGCTGGCAAGAGCCAGCAATGATAAGCTGTTAATTCCAGTTAGGTAGAAAAAGAAACTGTGTTGCTCATACTATTGGGTGGGAAACCTTGGCCCCACTGAAGCGAGAATAAACCCCTAATGTTTCAGCCACACTTCGAAGAACTTAATACAATTTGGCCTTATTGATTCTTAAGGTCACGAATAAATAAGGATTAAAATAGTGGGAGAACAAACTAATCTTCTCTATTTGATCATTCTTGTCTTGTGATTTGCACAGTAAACTCTGGAGAAGCCACAGGTTTGAAAGAAGAACCAACAGATCAATGTGCAAGGAAAATAACTTGTGCCTTCTCTTAGTTTCTTGTTCCTTTGAGCATAAAGATCAATACCAAAACAGCAAATGCTTAAGGCTCCAAAAGCATCTTTAAGACCAGGGTCTTTTCAGTGTAATACTTTTTTAAATAAAAGATTTAGCTGCTCATTCTCCTTTATTTAGAATTGTGAATTATTTCATTTTATAGTTTATGTGTGTTCCATTAACTGTGATGACTGAAAAGGTCTAGAAGAACAAGATGCCCAAGAAATGCACAATTCAGTTGCTAAGAAGTAATTTTAAATTTTAACTTCTTATTAAAGTCACAGATATACATGTCAATCTCTACTGACAGGAAGTTAATTTACATCTGTTAATTTCATTCTCTCAGAGAACAATATGAGATTCACTGAAGGTTGCATTTAAATGGGCACTGATATTTAAGGCTTACATGCAGGCAAACTCAGCCTGCTGACAGCAAAATCCCAATACCTGTGTAACAAATAAAATGAGAGTTCAACAATATAAACTTAACTTTCAGTGTATGCTCACCTCTGGCTGCTTTTACATTAAATCTCAACCTTCGTAATGATTCTTCAGTATCAAAATTGCACTTAACTAGTTCATACAATGCCTGGAAAGATGAAGAGACACACATTTAATGTTCCAGATGCCACTCAATTTATGTTGTGCCACAGAAGCATACTTAGTAAATCACTAATACCTACTAAGAAAAGATTAAAAATAAACTCTTTGAATGAATGTAATATAATTTAAGACAGTACAAAGACATATCTCCTCTGTTTAAATTTCCAAATCTCTAATTACATAGTCAAGTATATATCCAGGTAAATTATTTTAACATTTTCATCCACTGCACACATTTGTAAAATTAATGGGTTTTTTTTGTATGAAGAAAAAAAAAGTATGCATTCATATCGCTTTAAAAAAATGTGTAACTGAAAGAACAGAACTCATTCATACACAATTATTTATATATAAAATAATGCACTGATACATCAAGCAATGTTAAGCCTAAGTTAACAGTTTAATATTTGTTGAGAGGAAAAAAAACCCATCAGATTTCTATTTCCACAAGGAATAATAAAGGTGTTTCAAAAGCAATTTTAATTCTTGGGAGTAAAATAAAATAAAGGGATAATTAATTCTGCAATATTAAACTACAAATCCTAATTATTCTCATATACCTGCTCATTGTCTTTAATATGT